>JAIPRL010001892.1:0-70580 GCA_025469235.1 Pemphigus obesinymphae
TGTGGGGGTAGGAGTGTCAAACAAATTCTGAAAACTATCAAACAAATTCAAACAAATTACAAACTAAAAATGTACACTGTCAGAAACCCAAAATTCGAAAAGGGGGGGGGGCCAGTGAAATGTACGTGTTTGAAGAATGCTTATTTTTTGCAAGCCCAATAGTTCCTATCTACTTATCTACCTACCCCATATTCTATTTTTCCAATTCGAACACGGTTTGTTAATAATTAAGGTATACATGTATTTATAGTTCATTAAGAAGATCGGATCACACCAAATTGTTAATCCAAAACCATATGTATACCATAAATACCACATAATATGTACGATCGCTTTGTGTGGTTATTATCAATTGTATTACCTATATTAATTTTATATATTTTAAATTAACTATATGTTTCAGCTACATAATTATTATTAGTTATTACTGTTCAGATTATTTTGTGAAATATAAAAAATAGAATTCAAATTTTTCAAATTGTAATAACTTCGAAAATAATACTTTGGAGTTATCACAATTCGAAATTTGTTGATTTTAAAGTAGGTATTGTCTCATATAATATATTTTGCAACAAAATATTAATCTTATTTCTCGAGGTCTAATATATATTGTGCCTTACATCATGCAAATAACTTTGATTTGATACCAGGTGAAAGATAACAATTTCGCAGTTTTAAATAAACATATTTAACAAAAAAAAAATGTCGATACAAGAGAAATAATTCATCAACATTAAATCCAGTCGGAAATTAATCGTTACATTTTTATTTTTATTTTTTTTGTTTATATATTTTTTAGGGAATTAAATCGTAAGTATATTTTCGATTTTTAATCCTGTCCAATTACAGAAAATGTGCACGAACTTTTTATTTATCAAAGGGACGCCAATTTCATATTTTGCTCCGTGTTGAAAAACTGATAGATCCGGCACTGATTATTGTATCAAAACACCATATTATACGTTGAAGTAAACATTTTATCTACATACATTAGTTTCATATATATATATAGTTTTTATTATAATATATATATTTAAAAGTCCTAGTACTTGTGTAGACAACACGCCAAAATCTAAATATTTTGTTGTGGGATTTTGCGTATGGTTGAATTTTCTAGTCCCTACGATATAAAACGTGGAATAGTGATGCATGCAACCTTGAGTAAGTCATGATAAAATTGCGTGAAACATTCGCACATGTTTCAGTTGTTCGTATTACCACAGTAAATTTCGATGCATAAAATTAATAATGAAAAAAATATTAAAAATATAGAGATGCGAGTCGTGCGCATTTTGTTAATCGAAATAAATTTTTACGTAGTTTGACATAGTTTTACAGACAAAATTTCTTTAAAAATTATAACATTGTAATACCTAAATGTCGACGGATTCGAACTATGCCAAAATCGAGTGAAATCTTTTCAACGCGGTTTGCAAGCAAACGAATAAGAATTATATTATAATAATAAAAGATCAAAAATATTTACTGCTGTCTGTCACAATTGTCTATTATTTTTTATTGTATTATTAATAATTGCAGTATTTTGTGTACTACACATTGTACTTACATATTATTATGTTAATTATAATATGTAGTTAAATTGTTATTTTTTAAAAATTATTTTGTTTAAAAAATAACAATTTTGAAATTATATTTTTCAGAAATGTCCTAGGAAGAAAAGACCGGATAAAATCCAATATTGTACAATCTACGATTTTACATAGGATTACGCTTACATATATATTTTTTAATGATTCGAAAATCCTTAAAAAATGGCACGACTGCGTAAAAACGAAATTATGAAATGTGTATTTTTTTTTACTTTTCAATTATCTTTTTTGCCTTCTTCCTTCAACAATAATTTTTAAAAACGTTCAATAAGTTCTCTTGATATACTTCCTTTTTTTAATTTAGTAATAGTTAGAGTAGGAAAGCCTATAATTTGGGAATCAGAAAATAGATAATTGATGAAACATCAGATTATATTATATATTATATGGTAACATACACTTTATTCTTGCACACATAAATACAATATTATGTCCCACCTATACCATTACTGTTGCCATACTGGTATTGTGTAAAAGAATAACAAAATGTTGGTCATAATAGAAAAAATGATCACAGATAGTGTGGTGATACGACGGGTATCACCACTAACTAAGTTACCATTTTTGTTTTGTATAAATTATTATTTATTATATTTGTGATTTATTTATATATGTTCTTTGTTCCATTCGATTTTTTTCCTTCAATACAACGCGCACCTCTGCGTCACTACGACGATGTAGGTGGCGAAATTTCAAAACGTGTCACCGTCGACACATTTACCATTTTCTCTCGTCCTCACTCCTCCTATTATGAATCCGACCATATCATCATAATATTATTAGTGTTACCTGTTACCTACCCGACGTGATTTTTCACAGCAAATCGGGAGGATATTTTCAATTGAAGTGAAGCGAGCGTAGCCCGTCCTCCCAACCATGTTTTCTACGATTCTAATCATTTTTAATATGAAGAATATAATAACACTTATATAATTTTTAATAATAATTAAAGCATAAAAGTAAGTATAAAAATTACATACCTAAGAGTGATTAATATTATTATAATAACACTGGAAATACTAGTGATAACAAGAGTGATAGTAGGAGTCAGAATGGGAGGAAATGCACCGAATGTGACACGTTTTGAAATTTCGCCCTCAGGAGCGGCGCGTTCCGTTTTTTCGCTCTGTGTTGACCGACCCGTCAACACGACTTTCAACTGATGCGTTTGACCTCCGACTTCTTTTCCATGCGTTTACTATAAAAGTTCCTGACGTCGGCAATTTCATTTACCGTGTAAATATTCATTTATTGTTTCATCTAATTTTATTAAAATCTTCTTACGTGCTTCGCGCCACATGAACTCTTTATTTATTCACATTTATACCTTATCCTGACGGAGTCAAATTGCGTATTCGGGTAAGCTGTGTACCGCACGTACAAACGGACGTATATACCAAATTGGTGATCTTGAAATACACGAATTATATGCCAAAATACCTAACCATATAAGAAGGCTCTTATCACAAACTTAAAACAATAACCCCATGTACAATCATCATGGATAATAAAAGAACTGATGGACTATCCCTTAACTAATACACGAAACATCATTGTGTGCACGAAGAGCATAATATATACGCTACCATAATGGTTACTTATGGTTTAGTGATTATGGTAGTTAGTAATGAAAATATATATGTATTTTTATCACATTTATCATATATTGTTATTTTATCTTCTTCTTCTTCTTCTTCATCTCCTTTGTCTTTTTTCCCCATTTATTAGGGTTCCTAATAGTTATAATTTAGTCCTACACTATACAACTATCTACCGCATCATCTTCACTTACCCCCGCTTTCCTCATATCACTCGCCATCACATCCTCCCCACCTCTCTTTCGGACTTTGGATATATTGTAATTTTAGCAATAGTATATTTATGTTACCGTGGCTTTAACCATACACAACCAACGTGGTGACATATAGTCTATCTAGTCACAATTGAAAACAATATAGTGACCTATCCATTTCTTTATTATCTACTACTACAACACAATAACCAAAACTAATCACTTCTAGTAACATTTCTTCGCTGAAGACATTATATTCCATGTACTAATATAACCAGTTGGCTTACCAATAAATAATATACACGTAATCGTGTCATGGAAGTATCCATCAACACACTGCATAAATCCTTTTATTTTTGTTGGTTATTTATTATTGGAGATCTGAGGAATATTTTCATACGACTCGAAATATATTTCATCGAACAGTATATGTACATTTTGAACTACATTACAGCGTTCCATAGCACATTGTTCAAGCCTAGGTATACGTATATATAAATAAATAAAAATAAATATACTTGTTTAATTCAAGTTGTTCTGGCAGAAGCAGGGCTTCCTTCAGCTTACAATAATTTGTGTATATTGGAAGCACTGACGAATGAAATGATTAAACTTATTAAAAAATACATTACTCGTATTATGTTCATAGTGTATAAACTATAAACATCACATTATTATAGCAGTCACCTTCAGTGATTTCTAGATCGACGCCTGACACGCAGGATGAGGGTAAATTTGAAGTAAACTCTGAAAACGAATATGTCAGATATTATTATATTTTACCGTATACTTGTATAAAGTACGAAAAATATAATAATATATCCACATAGGTGTACGTGGTATAACATATTATTGTACAGGCAGTGCAATTCCCAATGTTTCGTTTTCGAGAGAATTATTGTTCGTGTGCGCTCGTTTACTGTTTATACGCGAATGATATATATTTTTCATATTCAACATTCGGAAAGTAGATTGTAATAAATGACTTATGGTGCGTATGTCAATACACGGAGAATGATGCTGGGGGGGGGGGCGGAAACTCTAATAGACATACATGCACTTATACGTAATATATTATTATTGTTGTATATAGGTCCGTTTTCATATTATTCGGCGTAGGTTTTGCTAGGCCGTGTGCATATATATATATGGCCTTCTAGCCGAAAAAATCCTTAGATATCGACACGACTGTGTTATTTAGATACTATCGTAACTGTCGTCAGTTATTATAAATATCATTATATAACGGACGGTTATAATGTAAAAAATACTGGAGTTTGAATTTCGAACGAAACCTTAACAGTATAAGAGGACTCAAATCAATTCGGAATATTATAAGAAGTATTACAAAAAAAAAAAAACCCCTATGTATTTTTAATATTTTCTAAACTCGTCTTAAAATCCGTTGTTGTTATGTGTTGACGAGCACATGGCCCGAATTATATAAAAAAAATATACCTATACCCACCTATGTAGTCTTGTGAAGTATTTGAGTACAAGTGTTTTGTACTTGACCACGCATGAAATTCGAACGAACCTTCAACGTTTCGAAGATGTTGTGAATTTCATACGAGAAAATAAATTCTGAATTATCCTGGTGTAATACGTCATATTATGTATATAGCCGACCCGATGCAATGATTATCATGTTTAGTGTTATCGAATTGTATTGTACCTACGTGTTTTAAATTTTGACATCAGTTATAGTTAACTTTATGCATAATATATTGTTTCCTAAAGTGATAATCATATATTGAATTGGTCCATAAAATTAAATTTAAATTATATTATTATGATATGCTTATATTTTAATTTTTAGTGTTTTCACTGGATAGAATTATACTGCATGTATATTCCGATAATGCCCAATGATGAAATTAAATCTTTTTTACGTTGTACATTGGTCGAGTGTAATAATATATATTGATGTTAACCACGTACATTCACTTGCACGTTTTCGTATGCACAGACGTAATATTTATCGGAAGGTTATAGAAAGGTAACGGCATTTTTTTCAGGCCGATTCGATAATATTCGGATTCATATTTTTCACACTAGACGATAATACCGTATCGTAAATTATATATGTACTCATCGCATTTTAACAAAAAAAATAATTATTTCTGTAAACGTGTACGGAAAATATATATTATATAATAACATCTCGTGTTGAAGTTTGGCAGAGTAACCATTGCGGTAACCATGGGAGAGAAATCATTAATTATATTGTCGATAAACAATTGCAAAATTATTTTAACTGATGTGATCTAAAATAAATTTTGAAAATTACTCCTCTAGTTGTGTCAATATTTGTATTATAATAAAATATAATATATACAATTTAAGCAACCGTATGATATTCAAATATAATATATTGGTTTTGTAAATACGTTGTGGCGTGTCTAAGATCAATATTCAGGCCTTGCACACATTTTTTTACCAGTGAATTGATGCTTTTTACCACTACTGAAACCCACCCTTCTATATTTTACAAAACTTTCGTTTAACCAATATTTTAACAACTTTACTACATCAGTTGTGAATATATGGTATTGATTGAATTATAATTTTCTCACATCCTTCTCTATTTTTTAAATTTTAAACATTGAATTAATTCTTTAATTCTAGGTACATATATACAATGAAACTTTGAAAAAATGAATTTCTTTATATTTAAAAGCACATCTCGTGTGTCACAATATATATGTATTTTATTGAAAAACTTTTATAATCTTAATACAGTCTTCTGGACATTAATGGACTTAAGAAAATTTAATGTCGTAAAAAGTTTATCTATATATAGTAGGTATATAGATTAAAATACATAAATTGTCTCTAACAATACAATCGTATTATTGGAAATTTCAACTGACCTAACGATATATACTTTCTAATATTATATTAGTGAAATTATACTAGATAATATATATATATTATACATTTAAATATCACATCTGACATAGTTAATGAGCAAATAAATAATAACATAAAATATATAATAATATATACTTATAACTATATTATATCACGTATATATGTATTTTTAAAGAAGTTTATTTATTTTGAACAAGATATTACAGCAGAATAATTAAAAAATGTTTTAATATTTGCAAAAGCATAATATATACCTATATATAAAAAAAAAAGAATTAAAATAAATACAACAGTTAAATAAACAAATAAATAAATAAAAAGATTAGATTCAAATACCAGCAATAATAATAAATGGGTTTAAGCCTTAAGGTATAAATAATATGAGAAGAACGGGAATTTAATATAAATGAAATATTGGAAGAAGAACAAAGTAATATATTTTATGATATAAAAAAAGACAAACAAAGAATATATTCCATAGAAACTCATTGGGGTAAATAGTGAGAAAAGGAGATAAATTAAGAAAGAGAAGAATGTGAAGAAAAAAGAGAATGACCAAGTTCTAAGGTATAGTAAAAAATTGACTATAATTATAGTTAGGTATTTGGCTAAAATGAGACCCCAGAATCAAAGGCGACGAAGGTTGATTGGTAAAATACTGAAATGTCAAGCAGAATAGTTGAGTGATATGGAAGACCATTTAGATTACCAGATATTCCGTAAGAACCTTTTGGTGAATAGATAATAGATCAAGAAAAGTGATTATTGATAAAGAAAGTGTAAAAATTATTTAGTTAAGGCCAACTTATTTGTAAACTCATTACCCGAAATACCAACGAAACTGGGTGTATCCACAGAAATTGCATCATTTTATTAAATTATAAATATACAATTATAGCATAACGGTCAGTTGTGAATTACGAAGCGAATAATTGTAATTTATCCGAGAAGGTAGAGTTTAGGAATAAAAATAAAAATATTTATTTGAACTACTAAATCATTTTAGACTAAAAATATCGAAGCATACGAGTTGGGACCCAAATACTGGGGGTAATTACAGATAGTATACTAGTTGGGTCGCGGATATGTTTTAGTGATATACTAGTCGGGTGGCCCGGATATTTAGGTAGAGTGCACCGCAGTCGGGTTCCAACTTTTTTCGTTAGTTATTAATACGAAAGGGTTTTTATTTATAATCGCATTTAGACGTATTTTTAATACTTATTTATTATTTTTTATTTGTATTGTATTATGTCCTATTTTGAAAAATTTCAATTATTTTTATAAAAACAAAAAAAAAAAAAACATTTTTATTATATTTGTAGATAAAGATCATTGACAGTCCTAAGCTCCAAATTTCTAAGTGTGTAGGAATAGGGATGGAAAAAAGGAAAATATTAGTGTAGTGAAGTATATATGTTGCGTAGTAGTACTTACCGAAAAATATTCGGCACCCAACTAGTCGTGTATTACTTAAAATAATCTGGGGGACTCGACTAGTACAGAAATTTTAATTTCGGCACCAAATTCGGTTGTAGTCAAAATGATCTATTGTTGAGATATTGTGAAGGTGTAGTTTATAAAAGAGCCATTTTTCGATATTTTAGATTTTCGTCATACTCGATCTGCAATATTACTACATGATATTTAGAATCACTTTAGTTTTCTGTATTTTATTTATAATTTATTAATGGACCTAAATGGACAAATTATCGTTTAATACGCGCATAGAACGTCGTAGAATTTTACAAATGCCCGATAGGATGTTGTCAAAAAATCCATTTCGAATAAAACTGTCCCTTAGAGTCAGCGGTTTTTACCGTTCTTATAGCACATATTACTATATAATTACCGATTTTGAAATGGCTCAACACCCGTACAAGTCCCAAAAACAAAACCGTTTCAATTATTTAAACGTGTAACAATATTTAAAATAAATTTTTTCGGAGCACGCAACTATTTTGTACAAGGGTTGTATGCCTGTAAATGAATGTATAATACGAGTAATTACATTTTTGTAAGTCAAAAAACCGGGACCCGAGCACAGGGTTTACCATGCGTGCCTACCACGTATCACTTGTCTGTAAATATTGTATAAAATAGAGCACTACCGGATTCGGGAACGGGACGGGGCGGTAGTGGAGCATTAAAATATCATTAGCGGGCTCCCGCGCGCACTTACAAACTATTCGGGACGATGATAAACATCAACGTCGCAACAGTCCGTAAACGCACGCCGAATAATTAATTTAAACGCACGGACGTTTCCTTATATTTTCCTCGTTTGTATGTATTACAATATCAGCTATATTATAGAGATCTATTCACTTTCAAGTCTGTGCATGAATTCGAATGAAAAGATCCTAAAATTAATTTATTTCGGAGGGTAATATGAATTTCAAAAGAGCGAAAAAAAAAAAATGCGCGTTTTCGCGTCAAAAAACGGACTTTCCGAGTACTTTACGGAATGAGTTCCGCAGCAGTATGAATACTCGAAAATCTCTGTCCGACGAGCATTATTATTCTGTAATTGAATAATTTTATTTGCGCGCGTTAGATGGTATCAAATTATATCAAGATGTTTTTTTTTTTTTTTTTTTTTTAGTATATATCCCGTCCAGTTCTGTCGACCGTTTACAAATTTGTAAGGGGTTATTGAAAAACCGGTGCGCTGTCAACGTAATAGGTATATCGTTTTGAGATTATGTTAAACACACGTCCATAGAATTAAGCCAAAATCATGATTTAATCATTTGAAAATTACATTGATAACACGCATAGTTTACTTATAGCGTTTTCCATATGTACACCGGTGCACACTTTTTATGTGATAATGATTATTATCAACTGGTATCAACAGTGCAGTAGATAATGCGAATTCCATATGAAAGTACGATGTATTTACTATCTACATGATTGCAGACAAATTACACCGTCAATTTTCAATTTTTTCAATTTCAATTTTCGGTGACAAATTATCATTTATTTTTATATGTGTTTTTCGTGATAAGATACCTAATACGTTAATCCATACATTGTATTATTTATATAAAATTTATATTAATTTTGTAAATAACGTTATGGAAATTCAAATAAAATATAAAAAATTATTTATAATTTAAAAAAACAACAAGAAATAACGTATTAGCTAGGTGTTATTAGAGTGTATTTTTGGAATATGATTGCCAAACGTATTCCACTTCATATCAAATACTCTTTTTATTGATAACACATTTCTACTCTCGTTGTTACACGAGTGTAGTGTGATACAGTCTACACTAGTGTAGTGTAAATAAATAAAATACATAAAAAACGCTATTACACAAGCCATCTAATGTTGTTCGATAGGTACTACATATCTAAAAAAGTTATGAAAAAGTTCCATCTAATATAACGTACCTATACATTTTGTATTTAGGGAAATTTTTCATAATAATAAAATGTTTTTATATGTACTATAATATAAATAAATAATTAGTGATTATAAATTCTAATTAATAATAAGCGCTGACAAAGTGGAACCATTCATTTAAAGTTTGATATTAATTTTTTCAATATAATAACATAAAAGGTTATATGAATATGAAAGTAGTTTATTCAAAACCTAACATAGATTTCTTGAATAATTTCAAAATCTCGAGAAAAAAAATATTTGCATACCTAAGATGTGCGAAACTTCAACATTTCAACATTTCTTTGATAATATTACTATTATATCTGTTTATGGTATAATTATTTCTCTATAAATATCGAATATTAAACATTTTCGGAACAGTATAATATATTGGGTAGGTACTGCAGTAAACTATAACAGATAGTTTACAATTAATATATATTGTGTGTGTTGTCCCCATTTATTTTTGACAAACGTGCCCAATTTTCGTACGTTTATCAACTATTTAACTTTTGATGATCTTTTGTCAGTCGCATTTTATAAATGATACTTTTTTTCATAATAATATTATATGCTAAATATAAAATTAAGGAATTTTGGAATTGTGCACGACTAGTTGACATCTCGTTTTAAATACGTCAATTTAAATAAAAATTAATTTGTTTTTAATAGATCGGCGATCACTCAATATTATTAAACATAGTGCGTATAGGTACATTAAAAATTGAAAAAATAAAATACAGTTTTTGCTTTATATTTATCTTGTTATTTTAATTTTTGTACGTTTTAATGATTATTTTACAGGTAGGATTTTATATTATATTATTATCATTTGCACATAATAATTATATAATAATCACACAATATATTATATACAATGTAATACAATCATACAATAATATATATAATGAGTCAGGAGTTCAAAAAGCTTATTCGGTTTTGGATTTATAAAAATAACATATACTATTTTCAATTTTGGTTCAGTCAACAGAGTTCAGTCGACACGTGTAAGTTCTAATGATCTTTTCTACGAAATTTGTATTATTTATATTGCCACGTGTCGAGTTTTTTTATCACCTGGATTTTCGTTGAAAATTGAAATAAATTGTTTGCGACCACAACCTATATGACGTGCTGTGAGCACTTATGACTTGCGGCTGGTGAATATCTACAATATTATTTAGTCTTTCGGCAACCACACCGGTCACCGCGGTTACGATTGAGCGAAACATTATTTAATATAACACGAATACTCCCATCATATTTTTCGAAATAACAAAAAGGCTAGATATCAACTATGTAGCCCTATTTTGCACAATTTTTATTCGTCGTATTTGACATTTTTTATACCTAATTATTCTTCTTTCATAATGTTTATCCGTGTTTAATTGATTAATTTAATTTCCATAAAATTCCGTGTACGTTAAGATATATCTACCTCGTCGAGTCGGCGGTGACCGATTTTTTTCGAACAATGCTACCGTAGACAGTGCGCCAATATTTGACTATATTATAGTCATACACGTAAATACGAAGTTTTCGTTCGCCACCTGCATACATATTCTTAACGAACACGAAGTATATATAATAGCTATGCTATTGTGTATCTTTTTAAATTACTAAATGTAATTTAAAATAATTTTTTTAATTTAAATTAATTTTTCTATGGTTTTAGAATAATAATAACATTATCAATTTCTTTCAGTGCTGGACATTTATTTCCAATGGTGCACTCCTATGCTAGACATTATTTTTATTTTTATTATTTTATTTTAGTATGTTATTTTCTTTATAAACTGAATAAAATAATTAAAAACATTAAAAAAAAATTTTTCTGATCAAAATTTCAGAAGTTATTGCACTTAAATAATTTGGTTTATAGTGGTTCCTAAAATCGTACAGAATTTCAATAATTAGCGGCAATCATCATGTTGATGACGAATTATACACAATAAATAATATGAATACGAAAAAAAATATAAACGAACAAACGAATAACACAAAATAACACATTCGCACGTTTCAAACCATGAAAAAATGTTTTTCGTGATAACAAAATAGTTTGGTTATCACTGAAAAAGCGGTAAATTTATATTCCTGATAATTTATGAAATATTTATCAGATTTCTTATTTCGAAACATCTTTGGATTCATATTTGAATTTAGAATCTACTGAAATCTTTAAAATATTGATAACTACTGTTGTTGATTTTAAAACATCGAGAACTCGTATATGCGTCCGTAGCACACCAATGCTGTTTTTACCAAACGCGTATAGCGCAGTAATACAGTAACACAAAATAATCATAGGTAAAACTATAATATTACCTAATGTAAAATGTCAAAAATGTGTAAATAATGAAAATTTAAGTGTTGTCAAAGGTAGGCTGGTTCCCGTTTCATACTATTATAGGTATAATATGAAATATTATTATCACAATTTGGGTAATTTTTTTGAATACAGTAATTTAAAATTATAAATTAGTGACAATGTGACATCCTATATATACATATTTATGGCAATATCACTGTAATGTTGTACGTGAAACGTTTAAATAACTTATTTTATTAACAGTATATTTTATGTGTATGTTCATGTAACATCTTTGGATCGTTCTTTGTGGGAACGTTCCCTCTATAGCATTTGATCAACGTTACATTTAAGGCATGCGTTAATGTTTAAATACGGTTACGCATTAACGAAAATATACTGTTTCTAGAAAAACATCAATGACGTGCTTTAAAGGTTATTAGACTGTTTTATTTACGTTAATGCAACTCGGAATGTAATGTTTCACTTCACACGGAAACATTTTAAATACGTTTCAGGAACCAATTTTTGAACAGTAGGCAGGTTATAATTATTATTAAAAGCCAAAATATTTACATAATATAGTAGACAAAATTATCTGTGTTCTACCGTCGTCCATTTTTTGATAACACAAATAGAACTGTTGTTATACTATCTGCAAAAACCAAAAAAAGGGTTTTTTTTGAAAAAAGAATAACAGTAAAACATAGATAATTTTGTCTACTATATAGTGTAAAAACTTGAGTTTCTAATTATAACTACAACCTGAGAAACTTTATTTCTCACAAAACCGTTTTTTTTGGGGGGGAAAATAAAGCATGTGTCCTCTTAATTAAGGTTTCGGATCTGGTATTTACTTTTAATGTAATATCTGGTTCCAAAAAATATTTTTCTTATTTTGGTTCTAATCCTTGTCTTGAGTTATAGTATAGAGATAAATATATGAAAATAACATATTTCTTTTGAATTTTGAATCAAATGAACAGGCACATTTTCCTATTTTATTCCTTATTACGATTTGTTATTTTAATTAGATGCCTAATGAAATATATGACTATAATTATAGTGATAGTTTTATTTTAGGATGAATAGGGATTTTACAATATAGCAAAAAAAAAATATTGTCTTTTAATTCTTTCATAATTGAAATTCAAAGATTTTTTTAAATAATATGGAAATACAATAAAACTATCAAATATATGTACCATAAATTGTATTTGAAATAAGAACATATTATCATTATCTATACTGCACAGCTAGTGTATGCAAAATCAGAAAATATATCTCAAAAACTGCTATAATAGGTTTTCTAAACTTACAATAGCATTACAAAAATACATTTGTTTTTATTTGTATCTACATAGATGTGTCATAAAAGTAACTTCAAAGAATTGTAATGTATCCAATTTTAAATCAATATATACCTAGATAGAGTTTTCGACAAATGAAACTTTTCGAAATTCTTTTTAACCAAAAGAGCAATAACAGACCAAACGAAGTCACATGATCACGGTGAAACTAATAACTTTTTTTACCACCAAAAATCTATAAAAATAAAAACATTGAGGCGAAAGGAAATGATCTTCCTGCATGTACTAGGTACCAAATAACGGCAGTAACTTCATATATCAAATTGTTAAGACTACCTATTACTTTTTTGCTTTTTTCAAAATAAATAAAATATATTGAGTAGACTATTGCGATTGAACAAGTAAGAAAATACACCAAAAGTTAAAATAAATTGCATTTTTTTTAGATAAATAATGAATTTTTATCTATCACAAGCATGTAACCAGAATTTTTTTCCCCCTAATGGGGGTAATTTTGTGGTTTCTTTTTGGTGTTATACATAAATCTTTCCGGGAAAAATATAATGGGGAAAAAAAAGAATAAATGTAATTTAATAAATAACTCCTTCTGACATTCTAAATAAAAAACAAAACTAAGGGGACCAACTCGAGACCCCTAATTATTCTTAGGGAGCTGTAGGCACTCGCTCAAAATTAAAAATAGTATTACAAAAATGTTAAAGAAAATAATATATTCATAAATGATAGTACATAGGTACCCAATAATTTAAAATCTTAAAAAGTATAGATTATTTTATCGAGGAAAATTGTATTGAGGATTGAAATTATAAGAGTGAATTTTGATATTTTCGATCAAACATTTTAGAAAATGAGTTATAATTTTTGAAAATATACTAATTTTTCAAAAGTTTGTCATGTGAAAACAAAGTATGAATTAATAAAATATTTTACTTTATTTAATAAGGACGACATGTACCTACTTGTGCATGCGGACATACGCGTACATTAAAGTTAGTTTACTTATCACAGAACAATCTCGTCCATATTTAATAAATGCATACCACTGAGTATTAGTCAAATTCTGTTCAAATTTGTGAACGGTGCGTAATTGATGTAAGTTTCACAAAAACACCAATATATGAACATAATTATTGAACACATAGATATTATGGATGACTAATTTGAAAACATTTTCCGCCGGGCATACGACGTGATTTGTATGTACCTACGTCCGGTAAATCCAATGATGATAAATTGGACCAATAACTATATAGGTAATTGGAATTCAAATGGAATTTTTAAATGTGCAGTGCGTAGCTTGTGTTGCACCCTGAAAAAAAGACAATTAATTTATCATTCGATTGAATCTGTGAGAAATCACATGAAAAAAATAATATTATTTATCTAATGATTTAGAATCCGTCTGGTCACATTATATTAATTTATATAAACAATCTTATCATACCTAAAATAGTCCATTTTTCTGTTTTTCTAAGTACATAGATTTCGATCATGAAAATATACCAATTACTTACTATAAAATATTGTTTATACTAAATTGTATTTCTACAATAATACAATTGTAATACTATTAAATGCACTTCAACACATATATAAAAAAATTGTGTTTATATAATAAATTATGTTTAAGTATTTATTTAAATAAACATCAAAATAGCAAATATTAAAATTTTTTTAAATTATAATATTATAGATAATAGGTATGTATATGTATTTTATTATCTTTCAACTATTTTACAACAGCTAAATATAATAGAAATAGTATTAAATACACTAAAAGTATGCTTTCAAAGATGTAATTATAATGTACTATCATTAAACAATTAAATACTTAAAATAAAATATTATATGTATTTTATCATTTTATGTAAATATCACATTCCTGAAGTTGTAATCCCATACTCACCAACTGTGCTCTATATTCAAATTGGCCCTACATTTTATATACAAATACACAGAAAAAATAAACTTAAATTCATTATTTCAAAACTATTTCATTAAGTTTAGTGTAACGTTACTTTTATGATAATATCCTTATATTGGATAGAAATTGTATTTTAATATTATACTTTATAAAAATAAAATATAAAACCAAATGTCTACAAAATAATTTGTTTTATTTCAACAAATACATATTTCGGAAACGATGTTTCCATCTTCACTGTAAAATAACGACTGTTGTTTAACAACAACAAACTTATAGTCGTTATGTATCACTGAAGATGGAAACATCGTTTCCGAAATAAGTATTTGTTGAAATAAAACAAATTATTTTGTAGAAATTGGGTTTTATTATTTTATTTAAATAATTTTACAAGTTATTAAATTCTACCAAAAATAATACTTTATATAGGTACTTTCTTTTCGATCACTGTAGTCTGTAGTTGTGTAACACATACGGAGACGTAATTTTAAAGCATTACAGAACAAAAGAAATAAATCTTTCTAAATGCACATCAAAAATTTAATAATTTTTGAATTTTTTATCATAACTCTTTTGGTAAGAAGATATGTTATCTTAATTCTTTACAACCAGATTCGTGAAATAATTCTAATAGAATATTCCTTTAATATTAGGTTTGTTATTAAATATTTTCATATTTTTACATTTTCATCGATTCACTATAATATCTTAAAAATATGAAATCAAATGCAAATATATAATAACATTACATTGTGTTATACAATAATCATTTATCGATATTTTAATGTTTGTTAAAGATATAATGTTATTAAAAAAAAAAAAAAAAAATTATTTTCTATGTATGAAACGTATTTAAATCAATACATATATTATTATCAAACATCTACGTACATCTTATAGAATGACTGATAAAATGTTATCATTTATATATACATATATATTTATATTTTACCTTTGTACGACGATATTATAAGAGTATGAGACTATAAGTTGGTATAAACGGGAAGAGGGAATTTATTATTTTCGATACAATTGTATAATAAATAACATTAAAAGTAAATATTATCATAGTAACAGGAAACCATTTATAATTGTAGGTATTTGAACATTTTTCAATTGTCAGATTTTCTTGAAAATTTATTTTATAAAACCCCTTAAGAATGGGGCGCATCGACATCCTATCATTTTAAGTACGCTACTGAATATAAAGAGATTAAAATCCCAACAATTAAATTATCGCGTTTGTTGACTGTTAGTCGTAAAAAAAGTATTCAATTTACAGTACAATACAGGGCGCTATTATTTCTTATGATTTTAATTTTGGTGAATTAGTAAGGTTCGAAGGACTTATAGACTTATAACGTATTGTATTTCTAGGGTTTTTTTTTTTTTTTTTTATAAAACGTAGGCCTATAATAAGTGATCGTTGGCAAGAGTAACAATATTTTTGTGAAACATTATTAATTGCAATTATCGGGAAAACACGACAATATTTTCTCGCTCAAATCGTTACAGTTATTATAGGTAGGTAGATGATTAAAAAATTTTATATGGATACAAAACAAAAAAAAAAACACAACGATTAAATAATCGTAAACTAATTACAGATAAAGTAATACTAAAATTAATTAGAATTTCTATTATATACTATTGATGATTTTATTTAGGTTACACAAATAGGCAATATAGGAAAATAATCATTTTTTTTTAAATTTAGAGTGACTAATATTATAATATTTAATCGTAATATCATATTTAATATTTATTTATTATTTATTATATTTATACTTATTGCAATGTGGTAAATTATGACATTTCCATGAGTTGATACGAACGTTCTTGACGAGTTAGATTTAATATAAACACGTTTTTTACAATATCTACATTTATAATATTTTCTTTCGAACGCAACTGTTCCATATCTTTTTCATTTAAACCAACTTTATACACGAAATGGTATTAAATGATTGGATTATTTTATTGCAAACTAAACATTGATTTTCGAATATAAGATTGACTTAAATTATGATAATTTTAAACAATAATTTGTAAAATTCGATATTCGTATTTTTTCTGTAGTTATGTAAAAGTAATCAACAAATAACGAAACAATCATCCAAACGTCGTTTTTGTTCATTGTAGAAATATAAAACGTTTATCATATATGGTGTCGAAAAATATGACAATTCAGGAAATAGTCAATGATTGGAAACACTGAGCAATATTGAATATTTTTTAGTTGATAAAATATAGGTACCTAATCATTTTGTGATGTCTTATAATATTATTATTTTAAACGATGTACCTATAATATATCAAACTTAGACAGAAGGTCCAAATTATAACTACTAGGGGTTTTGATTAACTTACGTTTTTGAAAATAAACATTTTTGTGAGTATTTAAATTTTAGTTTTTAAATATTATAAAACGTAAAATACAAGAATTTTATCGATAAAATAATTTCTTTATTTAAATACGAAAAAAATATATAATTGGTATATATATTACTTTATTAATATTTATTTTTATGTATATCTACAATAAAAAAAAAAAAAAAAAACAAAAAAAATGAATTGTGATGTGAGCATTATTAAACAAGATCTTAATTGAGTTCAAAAAAAAGTATTAAATAACATGTATTATTACTATTATTACTCAATATCTTTGTAATTTTGGGTTGTTAAAAATAAATACATTTAGATGTACCTACTTAGAAAAATAATTTAATGTAAGGTGACCACTGACCAGATATGATCCGTTGCCACGGAAAACTTTAAACGGGATGCTATTTGTCCCGTTTTTTGCTTATCTACCGTTTTTCTAAGCGATTTATGAAAATTGAGTAGGTAGACAACTATTACCGATACTCATTGTTATCTCGCTTTTTAATTTTCAAAATATAGTCATCCTAATTTAGGACATTCAACGATTGTTAGAATAATAGTAAATCGAGCCCGATGATGATTATCAGTTGTCACTAATTTTCTTGGTGATTTTAAATGAATCCAAAAATGGTGTATACAAGGTTGTAAATTCTTCTTGGTGTTTTATAGAAGAATATGGTATAGTGTCGATATTCTATATTACATGTACTGTCTACGAAATAATCAATATTACCCGGTGTTTCCGATCATTTAATGGTAATAAAAATAAGAATTTTCCGAAATTACCAACCTACCGCATAAAAACACACAATATAAGAATTTAATATATACAAATTTTCAGAGTTAGGTTTAAATAATCAATAATAATAAATACCCAATTCATTATTCTACTTTTAATCTGTACTCCTGTAATTTTTCATTAATTTTTTTAACGAATAAACATAATATATAATAATAGGCCGTATCGGCCAAAAACCTGCAGGGGCAAAAACCATAAAACCAGACGAACTCGGGACGTATATTGTTATTGAAAACGGGTCACTGATACGAGGTTATTTATTGATTTGTCGGTTGGATAAAAGATACACGTGTGTGTAGAGTGAGGGGGTGTTCGGTATGCTGTATAGGGTTTAAATCATGTATTTTATTGTGTTTTGTTAACGAGCATTATTAAATGGATTTGCTTGGTCGGTGTACTTGGCTTTACTATTGGCTTTGGGGTGTGCAGTTTTATATTTTAGTCCCTTTTTAGGGGGAGAGGCGTGTGGAATCTTTTAGCAATTACTGCTTAAATCTTATAACTATACCGTGAATCCAATCGTGAAAATCTAAAATCCGTGATTGGAAATCGTGACATTTTAAAATGTTTAACTAAAATTAACTCCACGCTACGACATGGTGAATATTCCCATCTTTCATATTTTGTATACATTTTGACTCTGCGATTACTAAGTAAAAAGTTGTAGGTAGTTAAAGAGATCGAATGTATTTTCGCTAAAACGGGTTTGTAGCGTCTTCTTAAATTATTATAAAATTATTAGGTAGGTAAACTGAGTATATCACTCATATAAAATATAAAAATGTAATGAAATTATTAATATTAACAAAATAATGAATTACACTTTAGCATTATAATATTGTAAAGATTCAATCGATGTTTGGGCTTTTCAGAGATTCTCTAAAGAATTACAATTTAGATTACTGTACGTACTTAAATATTAGTGAAATAACCGAATCTTCTTTTCAAATACTTCAATCAAAGGATAAGGATCAGATTTTTTTCGTATGACGTTTATTCTATATATATATTGATTCAAAGAGTAAAACGATGAAATAGATAAAATAACCATCAACACTTTTTCTAAAATTTAAAAATAAAACATATTCTAGATACTTGACACACTTTACTACACAATTTTAGTTTTCCGGAAATTTTGCAGTTCGAGTGGGAAGTAGGAACGCTATATTATTACTCCGTAATATTTATTTTATTCTCGCAAGTTGGACAAAGCGATTTTTCAAGCTTTTAAAATTTATAAACATAAATATTTTATTAACGTTTGCATAATTTAGAAGCCAAACGTGTAGGTACTTAGGTGGTTCGTGAAGTATAACGAGAAACTGTTTTCCGGGTGTGTTACGTTTTAAAATTCAAAAGCGATGGTGAACTATCGTATAGTAAATTATTTTAGATGGACTTTGACTTTATTGAGCAGATGAATAAATCACACCATTCATGTTGTACTATATCGATTGTTGGTTATATAAATACTACTTATTTTCATTAATTGATTGGTTTTCATCGCAGTAATGCTTAATAATTATTATAGTCTATTATAACATACATATATGAGCGTTATCTCAAAAATATTTTTATTTAATTATTACTACTATTTACTAAATTTTATTATTTATAAAAGGTCCAAGGTTATGTTTCGTATTTATTTATTTATTCATAATTATTGCACCATATGTGATGATTTTTTTAAAATTGAAAGATAACTCTAATAATATGTAATATTTAAAAAACGAAAACATTTAAACTTATCAGTTTTAATAATATATTAGATTCTGAGTGAATCAAAGAATGTATAGGTTTTATGCAATGTGTTTTTTTCCATTTCAATATTTACCTATAAAATTTTTTTAGGACATTAGGAATTGGATAAGAGTTTTGGAGTGAAGATATTTTTATAGCAAATAGTTGGTACCTACTTACTTTAGAGATGTAATTTTTTGATTTTCCCAGTATTTTTCTCAAACTTAAGGAAAAATTTCCTATTTTACCAGAAATATTTTAAAAATGCAAGAGACATAATAAAATAACAAATACAGTTGTTACCTATGTTATTAGGTTTCTGAACATAAGTGTAAACCTTTTATATCCCCGTTGTGTCCGTACGTCAGTCTGTAGTTACTAGTACGTAGTTACGAGTTTATTGATACTTTTATTACTGGCTTTATAATATTTTCATTATATATTTACGAGAAACATTGTTGATTTGGATAATATGAAGATATTATTCGTTTAGTTTTGTATTATTTTGGGATTATATTCTTTAAAATACGTTCAAAAATCAGAAATTTAGCACTCTCGGAAATTAGGTTTTCTTTGATTAATAATATTATACTAAACTTTCCTCAGAATTGTCTTTTAAATACAATAATTTTTCTTTGCTTTAAAATTAAAATTAATAATAATACACTGTATCTTACTCAAGTACTTTCTTAAAACACGAACGATATAGTGATGATTTCGTCCTCCTAACGACCACTTATAAATTAGTTAAATAAAATGTAATTTATAAGTCACTTTGATATATGTAGGCGTTAAAGGAGAGGAGCATAAAAATATTTGGTCCTCTATCTTAAAAACAATAATTATTATACTACAATTTTATTACATTGTAGTTTTATCAAACATTGTTATTAACAATATAGAATAGATTCAAGAAAAATATTATTATCCATATAAATTTTCAAACTAATTTATAAAAAAAAATAGTCAAGGTTTATTTGAATTATGGATAAATAAAATATACTTAATTAATTTTACAGATTTGCACCTAAATTAATTTTAAAAATATTTTACAAATTTTTTATTGTTAATATTTACAATATCAGAAGTAATATAACAATTGAATTCCTCAATCATCCAAAACTAATTATTTAAAAAATATAATATTGATTTTTAACGTCTACGCTTACATTTTAATCCTCAAATTTGTATCTACTTGATATTTTAAATACTAAATGTATACTAATATACCTAATATTCATTAATTGTTTTGAATAGTAGATATATTATCTAATTTTTTATACGATTATAAAAATGAATAATTTTTTTTGATAATAATTAATGTTTAATGTGAAAATTTTCATCTGTCTAATTGTTTATAACTGTTTTTGTTTTTATGTAATTTAGGTAGTAGTCGTTTAGGTAATTTAGGTATTTGTCTTGTCCTTACGAAGGTTTAATCAAATTCGTGGACTTTTTTTTTGTATTTCATTTAACTAAGGTCATTTGTTAGAGCATTTAAAGTATATATATATTTTTTCGTTCGTGATAATTACATTGTTATATACTAGTAAAATTTTCGAATTCTCGTGCCAAAGAAAATTGCATGATGATTTGCTTTTATTAACTCTTACAACTTTTTGAAGTAAATAAACTCAAATTTACAAATACGTGAACTTAAACTCAGGTTTGTATTAGATATATAGTAGGTACTACTCATTTAGTCTAAATAAATAGTTTGATTTGTATAGCAATATATTAAAAATGCTTTGATAATCACCAATAATAATACTTTTTATTAGGATAGTTTGGTCTGAAAATTAAAATTTGTATATATTATTTATTATTATGTTAATTAGTTTGAAAATAAATGTTTAATTAAATATAATATTAAGAACAAATTAATTCGTTTTATTGAGAAATCTCGAGTTCAATTATTTTAAACTGATAGGTACTGAAAAATAAATGACATTAATTAATTTGAATTTTGTATAATTTGTTGATATTTATATTTAGTAAAATTCAAATTACTATACAAATTGTTTTAAAAATACATAAGGTGGTCAAAAGTTACAATAAAACCTACTGACTGTTAGTGCAGTTTCAGCTGCATATTTGCATGTGATATCCTGAAACTTTGGATTTTTGACGGTATAGTGTACCTAAAGGTGACAAATAGGTCTTTATTTTAGGAATAAGTAGAGATAATAAAGAATACGGAATAATCAATTAGAAATAATAAAACAATTAAACATTTTAACATTTAGTTCCAATTTACTTTTAATATGATAATATTTCACCATATAATATTATACAACAGTTTTACAGGACTACGTTTATATATAAGATGACTACACCTGATTTTCAAGGGGTTTTGTATAGGTAAATCTTATGAAACTTTAAGAAAAATTGAAATTCAACAATTTAAAAAGTTAATAATTTAAAAATAGTCATGTGTCAGTACCATTTTTTATTGTTTTGTTATCACGATATATTTGTTAAAAATCACGTTCACGCTCTATAACTACAACTTTTCTCTTTAAACTTTTTTCAATATGTTTTTTCAAAGCCCAAAATCCGTGATTTAAAATTTTTTAAATTTTAAAATTAAAAAAATAATTTAACTAAAATAATTTCAAGTTAAGACATAGTAAATATTCTCATCTTTCATATTTTGTATTAACTTTGATTCTGCGATTATTAAGAGAGAAGTTGTAGTTATAGAGCGTGAATGTATTTTAATACCGTAAAATGGGTGTAACTTGTAGCATCCTTTTAAGTTAAAAATGATGATATTGATGAGAATTACGTCACACATATTTGATATCATACATAGATACTTATGACAGCCGAGTTGTTAATGTCAAAGTCTTTGGAATTTCTTTGGACAATAGACATTTCATCTAGATACTAGATCGACTAACCTCATACCATAATAGATATTTTTTTGAAATTATTAATTAATGATTATGATTTATACTACAAGTAGGTACAAATAATATCCTGAAAATAAATCTAAAAAATAAAAATTATGTATGAAAAAGTATTTTCCCAATTATAATTAGTAATTCACCGCAATTTTTGCTTCTATATTGTTTGATAATATGTATTTGAAGACATTGATTTGAATTCAAAATTATGTAAAAAAAAAAGTGTACTCAATAGTATTTTTCGAGAAACAATACGTGTATTATAAATAACAATGTATAGCTTCATTAAAATATTATTTCATCATAGAAATGGATAATAAATGACGTGTCGTTTTGAACTATATTCTCTTCATTTGTAATTCAGCACAGGCTCCTTACTATATACATGAAATGGTCGTCATTGGCTTTACGCACAATATCTATAGGGTAGACCGTAATCGTAGGATTCATTGCCACATTACCTTCATCGTTCTTTATATACGGTGCTCAATAAATCGTTCTTCCCTCCAAAAATAATGTAAATATATATATGCATATATTTTTTTATTTTTCAAATCTAAGTTACGTTTCAAAAAAAAAAACGGATAAAATATACTATACTGACACACTCAAGTCTTCACAAGAAAAAAAAATTTTAAAAAAAACTGTTCAAGTAGTATATAGGTATATCAATTTATTTCAGGCAATGGAACCTTAAAGTTTTTTAGTTTTGTTTTCAGTTTTGATTGGGTATAGAATAAGTTATTAAATATGTTTTCCACTTTCACTAAATATTCACTGACTAAGGGTTCAATTATATAATATCAAAAGATCAATAAAGGTCTTATAGTTCCTTCTATAGGTTTTTCGAATAATTAAAATTGTAGTTCCTAGTTCCCGTTCAGGTATACTTTAGTAATAATTAATTCCAAATCATTTATTTTTAATTTTTTTTTTGAACCTCCGAAGTATTTATTGAAAAGAAAACCTTTTAAAATTCTCCAATATAAATATATATTTAAATATAAATGTACTTTTTAGTTTATATTCTAATAATATAAACTATAATAATGTACTTAAATACTTATATATGCTTTAAGAACTTATCATGGAACTTATAATTTTTATTTTAAATCTCTGAAAGTTATGCATTGTTATTTTCTTTATATTATTACTCATATCAACATCATCACTTCAATATATATATATATACAATATACACATACAATATACATAATATACATTATATTATTATAATATACGTTTAATAATAACAATATTTACAATGTAAATAGTGTACTTAAATATAAATATAATTCTATAAAATATTTACGAATAATAAATAAAAGTAGCTGGTACTTATTGATATTACTATTCATATACAATTTTTCTGAAGTATTTTAAATTGTATTCTATATTGTAATATATACATACCTACGATTATTTATACTCACGAGAATTTTCAATCAGGCAGGTACTTATAGGTACTTCAATGATACATTACAAATGGGAAAATTACGCAATAGTATATTTTGAATCGTTGCTATATATATTTCACATATTATTAATACTTAGGTATACAATTTCCACATTTGGCATTTAAGTTCAAACGACGAGAGAAATGCTATAAATTACGTATTGCAAATGTGTAGGGTAGCGAGAAAGTTATTGATCTTTCATTTATCCGTCATCGACACCGTTTACCAGAGGTTAGGCACGTGCCCATCGGTTTTGATTAAAAAAAAAAAATAAATAAATCATCGATCCGTATCAAATCGTGTGTTATAATTTATGATAATGTAATATATAAAAAGCACTACGATTATATTGCAAATTACTGCATCCAGTATGATAACCGTGGTAGTTTTTCTTCCACAGTAATATTATTATTATTACTGTTAGGACACGGGCGTGTTAATACGATCAATGATTTCAAAACAACTTAAGAATCGATTGATCGATTATTTATAGACATTTATTAAAAGTTAAAACAATCGATTAACTGTCAATAATCGAATGGTCTGTCTGTGCATTATAGAATTTAATAATAAGTATTCTAGTCAACGTTCCAATATACATTATTAACGGAGTAAATAATACTTATTAGTAACTTATTATTGTATCATTTATTTTTATAAAGTGTCAATATAGAGTACAATATTATGTAGGTAGTAAGTATATTTATAATGACAATATTATTAATCATTAGTTGTGCGTCTCTTATAAATAAGTAATTTTGATGTTTTATTTACTATACTAATCAATAAAATTTAAATAAAACACAAAATGTATTTTAGTAAAACAAAAAGTGAATTCATTTTTAAATAATACAATACCTTTTTTTTTTTTTTTTTGTAAAGTCAATCGAATTTTAATTATAATATTATATCGATCATTACCAACCATTTAAATAATATTGTGTAATTACAGTTTACTAGTACATCAATGATACTGTACGATAAAAAAATTCCATAACAAGAGTAATAAATAAAAATAAATCCAGTGAGGAAAAAATCGAATCATATTTTATAAAAATAAATTTGTTGATAACAAAACACAATATTAAATATTAATTAATAATATCAATATTATGTAGTGATGAATTTAAATTTGTTGATACGAAAGTACGAATTTATATTTCATTTAAATTTAAAGTAAGTATTCTATGGATAAATTTAAATACACAAATGCACATTTATCTATTTTTATTGTTGTATAATAATTATTAATCGGTAATTGAAGTGATTCATAAAATAGGTACTTAACCGTATTATTATTTGTTTCTAATAATTGTTTTAGTTTACCTAAAGTACTTTTATTTATAAGTATAACAATTAATAATAATATAATAAAACGTTGTTTTTTTTATAAATATTTATGAAAATTGGATTTGGATTTAAAATAACTTACTATAATAATTATACTGTATGCTATTAATATTAATCAGTAGACAACATTCTGTTATATATCAATAAAACAGCCTTAAATTTAGTAAAACTTTCTAGATGCTAATTTATACTGTACCGGATATTAAAGTCAAAGTTTTCGCTCTACTTAGAACTCCAAATAAACGAATATATTATTTTCACTGACCATCTTCCAAATCTCGTAAACTTATTTTTTCTTTTCAAAAAATTGATAATACATAACATTTTACACCGATTAATATCCAGAAAACAATAATTTAATATTTTATTCTTCTATTGAATTTGCATTAAGCAATAAAAAAAAAAATATAAATATAGTCGTATCTCTATGATGCAGAAATATGTGTCGATTTAGGTCAGATTCACCTAATCTCGTTTCGACGAATCCTATTTTGTTGAAACTATTAATTTAATAATTTAAATTTAAACTATATTTTATAAAAATAAAAAGGATTTTATGTTTAATATTTTATGCTTTGACTCAAAAATGTAGGATTTAAAACAAAATTACTTGAAAATCGTTTTATCTGATGACCAACTAATACATATAGGTAAATAAATATATGACACATATAAATCATTTTTTTTTTAAATTTAAAACGTGTATAATTTGGTCATATATTATAGTCAAACTTCAATTGGCTAAATTTTGAAGCGCACCCTTACCAAAAGGATTAAGCATTTGAAAAATTACTAAAATGTGTATTTCTGTTAGTACATTGATGTAAGTAGTCTAATATGAGTAGTTTTTTTAATAGGTATAAATTTAAATAAAACTGAAAATTCGGTGAATTGAGATATTTCCCAATGTGTATAATGCTGGTTTATATGTCAGCGAAATGGGATTCGAAATAACCTGACATTATCGACCCTCTCCAATTTAGTTTTTTGGAAAAACCCTTATACTATAATAAAAAATGGGAATAAAAATAATAGTAAAAAAAAAAAATAATAAAAACGATATTGTAAAGACTGACAATATTATTAATACATTTTTTTTTTAGTAATTCATATCTACTAACTAAGGTTAATGATTTTGTTTTTTAATTATAACGATTATAATCACAATAATAATACAAAAATCTAAGTATAGAGTAAAAAAAAAAAAACATTAAATTATTTGAAAACGAATATTAAATGTTGGGAATTTGGTTGAATTCTACAAGAAAGATAACTGAAAAGGTTTGTCTCTTGATATTCTCTTTGTTGTCTAGACAACAATGATAATAACATTGTTGCGAAAAAATCCAATTACCTAAGGAAAATATATATTAAAGTTCGTCTTTTATTATTCAAGTGTTATTATAATGTTATTGCCTTTGTTTTTGAGAGATTTTCATTATTTGAACCGAGGTAAGTACTTACTATTATATCGTATACGCGTAGTACTTGTATACATCCACCTACAACAGGCTGGCGCACGTTCCTCGTTTAAAGAACACCCCCGCCCCCTAAGTAAATCGCAGTATAATATATTATGTTTTCGTGTACTTAAAACGTGATCGTTTTAAAATAAACTTATTTTTTCTCCATATATATATATAAGTAACAAAATACTAATTATTTAGTCCTCAATTAGAATCCAATTTGATTTATTGACCTACTTTTATATATGTTATTTTATAGTGGTACCAATTTGCTATTTTATAGATATACCAACATTTCACGTTCATATAGTGGTTTATGACTGATTATAATGCATTACAGCTGTTCAAATATAAAAAGGTATTTATTTAAGCATTTCAAATTCCACTATAATATTATCGATGTGATAACTGAATTTTTCTTGGCCTATTTATTGTTTTCCATAAAAATAAATGTATATCTACATATACTATTATAACATATGTTATACGAACCCCACAATATAATTTATTCATCGATATCGTCCGGAACGTTCTAAAAGTTCACTTATAAATCTTAAATCAGTTTAGAATACTCTCACAACAGCTGATCCCTTCTGTACAGCGATCAAGAACGCAGATAATTAAATTATAATTTTATGAGTCATAAATTTAATGGTATTGTTTTGTGATTCACTGAATATTGTGCCGACGAATAAAATAAAAAATAAAGTGTTGTCATGGAAGAAAAGTATAAAAAGTGCTAGACTGCAGGCTAGAGTAATAATATATAGTATGCTAATTTCTAAAGAATCATATACAGGGAAAGTTTCGATCGTTTCAAAACATATTTTCTCGGCAAATATTTAAATTCAAAATCGAAAATCATAAATTAAGTCTAGATTCACAAATAAAAATTACAGATGATTTTGAGAAATAAAACCGAAATTGACTATTAAATATTAATTATGTACTTACTGAAAATAATAAACCCATTGTAAAATATAATCATAATTATTCTATGCATAATTAATATACTACTAAGGAATTTTGGATAAAGATAAAAATTATTTGTACCTTTAAGTTTATCGAATCAATATGTCATTTATGTAAATCGATTCACATTTGGATTTTGCCACATATTGGATTCTCACCAAATATACAAAAATCGTGTCGACATTCAATGATACTAAAACCACTTTATTCAATAACTTCGTACATAAATAGGTCCCCCTTCCACCTCAAAAAAAAAAAAAATAAAATAAAATAAAATGCGATTAAGTAGATAATTCATAAAATAATAATACAAGATACGTGTTACGGTTTAGGATATTTGTTATGTTTTAGCCAGGGTACATTTATTGTGAACAATTGTTGGTCAATATAAAGGGTATGTTTGTATAGTAAAATCGTGTTAAATCCAAAAGTGATTAACCATGAAATCGCTAATTGCTCCAGTTGTAATGAATTTAGACAACAAATATAGGGATTTTAACGTTCTTTCTTAATGGAATTTTAGAATATTTTATACTTATGAGTTATAAGTATATATCTACATACATATTGCAAATATCTTCACTAAATTTGTTAGTGACAAACATTTGCCAAATAACTATTCAAATATTTGGAACTATCCAGATATGTGCACATTTCAAATTCACAACATGAATGTTATTTTTCTGATCAGGAATTCGAATTTGCGTTAACTGTCGTGTATTGTTTTGTTCGAAACTCTCTAAAAGAATTTTGACAGACTTTTATAATATGTACGTATACTACACAACTGAACCCTGTATAAAGTAACATATGAGTTTAATTTGCAATCAACTATAACATATATATATTTCTATGTGCTATACGTGAATCTTTTGGAACTTAAATGTTCCCTTAAAAAGTAATTCGTGCGAGTGAAATTAGTTTTGTACAACTATCTTTCGCGTCCCGTTCAGAAACATTGTCATATACCTATTCCAGATAAAATCGTATAACGTCAATACGGATTACTCAACTAACGATTATTATTCATTTTAATTAATATTAATAAATTAATTAATATGATGAGTGGAAAATATGTATTCAGTTTTTCACGATGTAAATGAATGGTGTGGACTAAACGTTTTTTTTTTTTTTTACTTTTATTGAATTTTATTTTATTGTAACAGTTAAATGTAAATGTGTATTTTGATTATCGCTTTTAAATAATAAAACTTTGCTTGTGTTAGAATATATTAAACACAGAGATATTTCTTATGAATAGTTTTTTGACAAAAAAATATTCAACTTAAATGATCTTGTTTTAATTAAAAATATAACATTTTTGTTTGGTTCAATATTAGTAAATAATACAATTATATTTCATGTATTTCTCATATCAGTTTGATTAAACACTTAAAACAAGTCAAATATTGTTTTATAGTATGATTATAATAATAATGTATTATTGTTTGTACAATGCACGAATGGTTTTTAAATATATTTTATGACCTGTACAGTATATAATAAGCAATACAACAATTATTAACACCAATCGGTGCTTATAAAAAAAAAGGAATTGATATTTTTATAATTAATTATTCCTATAGATTTTTAATTTAGTTGCAAGACTGTTCTCTACGCATAAATAAAGTAAAACTTAATGAATAATTATTATTGGAAAAATGTCCATTAAAAGAAGAGCGTGTCTGCTTATTGAGGAAAAATCACAAAATTCTCGTTACACTCGATAATGGGTTACTTGGATTAGATATAAGCAACAGTCAATAGTTTTCCATATAATAAATATATTGATTTATGGAAAAAAAAAAAGATAATTAACCCTGGGTTAATCTTGAGATTCATATTATTTACATTTTACCGATTTATTTAGAATCTACAAAAAGTTAAATATGTATAATATTTTATATTAATAGAGGTACAAAACTGTGTGAAGTAAATATTTGTGTGATTCTTATCATTTTTATTGCCAATGTTATTATCATTCTTTTGTTGTTTACTGCTTTGTAATCAAACAAACACTGCTGTACACTTGTTATGTAATATATACTTATAAATAATAAAATATAATAACAACCTCATTGACATTGATAATAACATAATATAATAGGTATAATAACTTATAGTTAGAGAAATCACAGATATAAGTATAGCCAAATAAAAAAAAAAAGAAGATTTACTAAAATTTCAATACATACCTAATATATAATATATAGAAATTTACTAAAATATAAGGCCGATTTCACACTAACAGTTTTTCTGATGGTCGTTAAAAAAATTAATGATTTTATTCTTGATTTAAAAACGGTCCATTAACGTTAGAGGCAACTGATGATCTAAACAATTATTATTCTTTAGAAGAATAAAAGGGGACGCTACATTTGCATTTGCTTTCTCTGTCTAACTAATTTACAGTATAGAAAGTTTATGTTCAGAATTCTTATTATAACTTTGTAAATTCTAATATTAGCGTAAATTGACCAATTACAAAGTGCATTATCTATGTAGTAATAATTTTAAAGATAAATATATTTATTTAAATTATTGGTATTTGAAAATAGTTAAATCTCTTTAATTTTGAAAAATAAGACGATGTTATAGCATATAGCTAATGACCTGGTATATACATTTAGTTATAATAGTCAATTTAAAGTAATATTAGAATTTAAAAAGTTGTAATAAGAAAGCTGAACATAAATTTATATATATAACCTATATTGTCAGTTGCTTAGACTGAGAAAGCAAATGCGATCAAAATATCATCGAGGCTATTTTTAAGGAGTTTTATATAGGCAATTTTTAAAAAATGTCAAGATAAATGAAAATTTGGTAATTGAAAAATGTTTAAACGTATTTTAAAAATAAATAACAATAACTGTTCCATTTCAATATGATTATTATTGTAGATGTTTTACATAAATTATACTTTTTTATTTAAAATATAACTTTTGAATTTCTCATTTACATTTTATAACAACTTAAAAACATTGTAAAAAGTAAAACAAAATGTAAATTATAAAAAACATCTAGCACCATATGGAGTCATTTTTTGATATGTGCATTTAAACACGTCGAAAAACTATTATTTTTGTTTATATATATATATAAAATAATATATTATATATAATATAATATATTTTATGAAAAAATTTTAATATAAAAAAAGGAAACGTAAGGTACTAGATATTGTTGTTATCAAATCATATGTTTTGTATTTCATATTTCTAAGATGTTCGTAAGATGTTATAAATGAAAAATGCTAACATGAGTTTTTCGTTGTAGAAAATGATATGCGTTGACATCCTCTTAATCACAAAACGTAAAAATATTAATGACCATCCGTTTTTACGTTCGTCAGAAAAACGGACTAACCTACTTGTACTATCCGTTCATTTATCTACATAATTTCTAAATTCTTATTACTATATTACGCAATACGCTGTAATCATGATTTGTTTAAAATTTAAATAATTATGTAAAATAATTACAATAAATTAGAATGTAGGGATAGATGTTTTGTAAATAGTTTATTAAATTTAAGGTGTTCAAAAATTAATTTAATGTCACCCAATACATCAATTCTGTAATATAGGTACATTAATATTATCGTCTCTTTATAATCAAAATTGAAAAATTTCACAGTTGCCAAAATGAAAAAGCGGGGTTGGAGTTAATTGAAGAAAACCATAATAACTGCACAGCAGAGAGGTTTGAATGAAGCCAGAAAAATTATGGAGTGTAATATTTAAATGGACACATCGTGTTCTCGAGTTTAAATGTCGAATTTTTATTTGAAGGACTATGTACAATGTACATATATGCAATAATTAGCAACTTAATAAATTTTTCCTAACTTAGTAAAGTTTTTAAATTAATACAAAAATAATATGAAAAGTTTATAGTTAAATATTATTCAGTTAATTAATTTTTTTACAAATCAAGACCACATTTGAGGCACATAATATAATTAAGAAAGTAATTATCTATTTTTTTTTTTTTTTTTTGATAAAATATTAATATAATTAGTTATTAATAAAATAAAGTTATCATTAATCTCGATCAAGGATGGATCCTTGGGACACTGCCCCCCACCCCAGATTTATATGATAATTATGTAATATGTACATATTACATTTAATACGTATTATTAAATTATATTTTATGTATAAAATTTATTATAATTTTTTTTGGTTGTCCCCCTTCTGATATTCACTTTGGCCTGATCACGGTGTACACTGTCGTCTGTTCGTGTGAATGACCGCCACTTGATAGTTAGACATTTTCACTCGAAGTACATAATTTTAAATAGGTACGTAAATGGTATGTTAATAATAAATTTTAAATATAAATAATAATAATTTTGGACTTTAAATTCGATTATATTCAGTGGTGGATTTGGGGAAGGAAGGAGGGAGGACGGAACTACTCTTCATATTTTTCATATTTAACAGCGTACCCCTTTATTTATTTATGAAAGAATGCAAGCAATGAAGCGTCTGTTTTATATTTTTATTTAACATTTTATAAAAATGGCAATTTTCTTTGGAAAAATAATGAAATTGCGAAAACTAATGTTTTTTCCCTTATCGCATAACGATTTTTAGATAAAAATCACGATGTAACATTTTTAATAGTTGATATTATTAAATTATATAGGTATCATATATATATATAAATATATATAGGTGATAAATAATCTTCATTGTATTCACATTATTCATTCATATATATATTCAGATACTTTAAAGAAGTCAATTTTTATTTTCAAGTAGGTAGGTAGTTTTCTTAAGCGTACAGGAAATCTATTTCAAAAATGACCAAAAGTTGTAATAAAATCAGAAATTAATAATGTCAGAGACTATTGAAATGTACACATTATTTTCAGTAGTACTGATAAATTGACGTATTGACGTGTAATTTACAAGATACGGTTTTCAAAACATTTTTATCACTTATCAGTCATTTATAAAAAGTTTGTTGAAAAATTATATAAAAACTTCATTTAGGTCTACTTTTGGTTACTTCCTCGATAATTTATTTAAAAGGAATAAAATATGTTCAATTATTTTGAAAGAGGAATGTCTTGACTATGTGCTTGATATGTAAAAAAAAATTGTATTTTTATGTTCTATGCATGTTTTATAACAATCTAAAATTGTTTTAAAAATGTCTCCCAGTTGAGAAACTTTGGCTAGCGGGGGTGTGAAGGACGAAGTCCTCCACGGCTTACTTTTTCTCTAATATGTCCCGGAACGCTGATTTTTAACTAAGCCCAGAGTCCGTTCTCATTATTTTTGCCAATTCAACCACTAATTATATTATATCATTTATTATGTAGACGCGAGTCATGGTCAGATATGGGCATATCTATATATACTTAAACTGCCACATATTATGCCAATGATTATACATATTATAATACGTACATGCGTGTAGGTAAAGTGGCAGAAACTATATTTTCTTATTTGAAAATAAAAATAATTAATTTTCTCTTGAACCGTGGTTATAACAATTATAAAAAAATAATATAAAACCCGTTGTTTAGTTTTACTTTTGTTCACGTCTCCACCGTCCATCCGACCGATAGTTTTTTTTTTTTTTTTTTTTTTTGCCAAGAATATTTACTATTCCACATTAAAATAACACTATACAATACAAATATTAAATACCAAAACTAAAATAACGTAAAATTAAAACTCGACGACATGATTATCCTGTTAAAGTATATTATATTATAATAAATAGAAAATATAATAATATATTCTGTGAGAATTTCCAGAGTTTCTAGAACCATTATTTTCAGAACGGAAATAACCGTGTTTATAATTATCATTGTTGAATTTTTCTCACTTTTGGTTCTTATTTATTTATTTATTTAGCGGGAAACGAAATTTTGTAGTAGGCGATAATCAATTAATATGCGACAATATGTGTAACAAATGTTATTTATTTATTTATTTTTTACCGTTGACCATGGACACTGCTCGTGGAATACGACTTTGACGTGTAACCTATTTTTGTACAAAACAATAATCGTACAGTGTACACTGTACACATTGCACAGTAATATTAGACATTATTATGTTATTAATACTTCAATATCGGTGATAAAAAAAAAAAAAAATTAACTAGTTTAATGGTTTTATTTTTCGAGTATCATAATGGCATTATGAATAAATTGCACGAATCCGAGGGAAAAATAATATTGTTTGTTTATGGACAATCTAATATTATTATCTACAATTTTTATTACCGCTTGACTATTATAATATAGGTAGGTAGGTAGGACAGGTATTGTTCTTTTATTTACGTATTTTCCGGAATATATGTATAATAATTCTTTGAATAAGTGTACTTATTGAAAACGACAAATACAACTCGTTATTTTTATTCAAACATATATTTTGACTATATATTTATTTATTTTTTAATTTACTTGTCCTCACTGTGTGGACCGTGGAAGCCCAGAGTTATTCTTAGTTTACAATTTTATTGTTATTCGTATTATTCTTAATATTATACCTATGTACAACATCTTAATCATAATAAACATAAATTAATAAATTAATAGGTATATGTAATAACAAAATTACTCGATAATAATTTATATTGCACATGGTATAGGTATATTTTTCTTTTTAATTGAATCATACTCATTTTGGAGAAAGGGAATAAATGTGTTTTTTGAACAAAGGTAATGGCATTTTGGTTGCATCACTGGGCATTAAATCATATATGTCCGAGTCCCCATGAAATCGAATATCTTTCGGTAGTCGGTTTTCTTAGGACAGTCTAAGGAAAAATTATTAACTGCATATCTATTGTTGACTTCATGGTTTATTAGGGGCAATTATTAGTTGTGCTTTTTTAAATAGGTATATGGTAATTGTTTTTAGGTATAGATTATTTATATTTAGGACATTAAAGTCTTCAAATAGTTTTTTGGTTGGATTATACTAACAATATTAAATTAAAATGTACCTATTCATTGTTTTAAAATTAAATTAACTGAGTTTTAGTTCAAAGTTACTCATTTTTATTTATACACAAGTTAAGTTAATTTTTTAGCTTTTAACTTAACCTAGTATTGCATATATATATATATATATATATATAATATATACCTAATATCTATATAATCGTGCCTATAGTTTTGTTGATGTTATCATCCGCTAAAAAAATGCAATTAGTGATAGTGGCGGTAGCGGTCGAGGTGGTAGGTGCCACAAGTTTGTGATATTGACATAGTCATTACAAGGGTAAGAGACGGGCACAGACGTCATAATACTGCTTTAAATAAAAATAAATAAAATAAAACTATTTTAAATTAATTTTGTTAGTTTTCTCTCAAACATCGTGTATAATAGATCGTTTGTATATTATAAACCTTGAAAATTTTGTTGTATTGGAAATGGTCCAGTCAGAATAAGCTTATAAATACGTTTTACAATTTTAGAGGTCTATTAAATATTAACTAAATTATAGTATTATGGAGCCAACAAGAGTTCGAGTTTATTTAGACGTTTTTAAAATCATCAAATTCTAGGACAATATACTGTTCCACAACTGAAAGTTCATTTTAATTCTGTTCCAACCTATAAAGGCCAAGAACCAGAACATAAAACAAATATAACAAAATAATAAAAAAAAAAAAAACAGAATAATGTACATATTTACTACAAAAATAATAGACCTCGGAAATGTTCACAATAACATTGTTTTCAATTTTATGAAGGATTCAATAAATTGGTTCGTTTCAAAGTAAAAAACAAATTATAAATTTTTTTTTTCATATAAAATAATAACTATAATATTATTATTCAGCTCTAACGATATATGTACTTTGAGTATGATTTAAATTTGTACTAAATAAATATAAATATGTAACGAAATCAACGAAAAAAGTACAAAAAAATTTTTACTCAAAACATTTTATTCGATTCTTCTTACCTCCCCCCGTAATAAAGTGTACCTATATATATTATATTATAAAAAAAATAAACTTTTAAAATTTTATAATAATTGGTGAAAGGAGATCAAAATGTTATAAAATGTTTACATTTATTTAATATTAAAATTAAATATATTTTATAAAATTTCAAGTTTTTGGCATTATAATTTTCCAACAACTTTTGGTTATATTCGGTGCTATCCTGTAGGTGTAAAAAACTATTGTACGAATAAAAAAATAACTTGTTTAAAATACCAACCAGAATTAATTTCCTATTGCGTAAAAATATCTTTATACTTGACTATTTTTTCCCAAAAAGTATATAAATACATACATTTTTTTAAAAAAATAAGTAGGTATTCATGGCAAGTTAAATTTTTTCTTTAAGATAGGTAGTATATATAGAAGTACCTACCAACTATAATGAATTTTCTATCAGAGACCTCTCAACTGAAAACTCCTTCTCAACTCATTCTATTGTAAAAAAAAAAAAAAAATGGAAACATATGTAAATTAAAACATGCACACACATCATGGTAAAATCAATAAGTTTTTGGCTACCTACGCTTAAAATCGAAAATATATTCTGATTCATTTTTCATTTTCCACTCCTTTTCAATTTGAAAATAGTTCTTAGTCATATTTATTTTAGTATCGTAAATTACTACTGAACACTTGTATTTTATGCGTAATAAATATATAAATGTTTTTAAATGTATGTCTCGTGTTAATTTTGATTTACGATTTACAATATTGTCGTTAGTGCATATTATATTGTAGGTAGTCGTCAAATGTTTTAATGTGTAAATATTTAAAAGCGTATACTTTAATGTCTGAATATACAATTTATAAATAAAAGTGCAAATAATAAAAAAATTGTATTTAAAATAACTAGGTAGGTACTTTAAAAACGTTAAAAGTATTAACCTTTAATAAATGTTTCATGTTTGTCTGTAAAATTCAAAACTATCTAAATAATATTTACTACCTATATATTAAATATAGTATAGAATATTTGAAAAATATTCTTTATAAAACGGCTAGTATATCTATTTTAATAATTTGATTCGAGTACTTACATTTATATTAAAATTCTATATAAATTACAAGTTAACTGATCGGGCATTTTTACATTTTATTATTGTTTTATTTACATTTTACATGCAATTATTCGGTTGCGATTTGAGACTTAAGTGAATTTACAGTTCGACGAAATATCGTTTTTCCAAAAATAAAAATGCATTATTTTATCCGGTAATATATTAATATTTTATTTCTCCACATTGCGTATTATACGGCTAATGGATCCCGAATTATTGGAGGTAAAATAATGAAGTAAACATATGTGTCCTATTGGCTCAATCGTCCGTAATGCGGAAGTGCATTTACTTCCTACATTATGCCGTGTGGGACTCTGGCCCGATAATTTCATATCAAACATTATTCCCGCAGTACATTTTACGTAATAAAGTTCCAAATACACAACATCCATTTCTGAAGATGATCTTTTAAAAGTGCATTATATATTATTTAAATTCGTTAATTCTACAGCAGAGGTTGATTATACTTTTTACTGAAAAATTCTTCTTGAGAATTATTATTCTATAATTTATTTATTTTTTGTATTTATAGTAAAAAATATAGGCCATTAAAATCACCGAAACCATATATTTATTGTAATAAAAATGTTTAACAACTGAATATCTATAGTTTACTAATATCGTATAGATTAAAACTTGAATAATTGAAAGAAATGAATTGGAAATCAGATACATAATACATATACCTATAATATTATATACTCATATATTATATAATACATTTACATGATAGGTTTTAAACATAGGTTGTTGCATATTTTAAAATGGTATGTGTTTCTTTGAAATAAATAATTGAGGGCAATGAATATATCAACCTATATGCCCCGCACTTTGATCCGCGTGGCTATACTTCAATGACTTTTATCAATCACAAAATCATGATAAGATCTCAAGCAGTATTCCCAATTTATTATGTGTATTCATATCAAGATGTTTATATAACCATAACCTGATATAGTATTGTTAATTTATTTTAATCAGTAGATATACCTATTTTATATATATAATAATTATTATTGTTAATAATAAATATAGTTATAATTGTAATAGCTGCTGATAATGATATAACTTAAATCAAAAATTAAAATTCGGTTTTACTTTACGTAAGTATCTAATACTCGAGAATAATTTTTTTTTACTATGATTTTAAGTATATAATCATATAATCAGTGTTGAGCAAAAATAAATCTTTTTTTTTATCTACATAAAGATAAATATGATTAAAGTAAAATGTATCTATAGATACAGATAACAGATAATGCAAAAATATCTTTTACCCTGATAAAAAACTCATCATTTTTTTTTTTAAATAATTGATTATAAGTTTAAATGTATAATACATCATACAAAGTTTACATTTTATTTATGGTTTAAATAAAAATGTATTGAAACAATAGAATTTAAAAATATACCATTTAATGTGTTATGATATTATTATTTTTTTATTTGTTTATTTCTAAATATAAAATATAAATATAGTTATTAACTTACAAATATTAAAATGGAATGTTTTATTATATTAATAACAATAATAATAAGTAATATTATATATATTTTTTAAAAAGATTAAGTTCGATCGTTGAGTGTGAAAAAGGATGAAAACACTTATCGGATAGAATACACTTAGTGGATATACCTGTATTGCAAATGATAAAACCGATTCTAAACAAAGCTTCAGTGTACTACCTATATATAATTATTAATATTAATAATATCATAATTCAGTTAGTGGTTAGCTGTGATCGAAATGCATATTTCGGTGCACGAGGTCTCCGGTTCGACTCTTAGATAGGAAATAAGGTAGCCAGCGAGATTATTTTGGAGATTTTTTTTTATCTTAAATAGTACTACAGATAATATATATATTATTTATCTAGATAAGATACGAGATAAAGTCAATTTTATCTAGATAAATTTATCCAAATAAATCTCAACACTGTATAAGTGTACAACAAAATTTACAATATCATAATTATTAATGTTAATAAACATTTCTATGTTCAACTTCAAATTCATAAAGAATTTTCCGGAATATAGGACTATACAGGGGCAGGTTGCCAAAAATCTCTGTTTATAATTTTTTTAATGTTCCAGGCTTTTTACATTAATTGACAAAATGTTAATATATTTTTGTATAACTTTCTATACTAATATACTAATATACCTACATAAATAAATAATTTGGATTAATAATGTTTATTTAAAATAATAAAAGATGAAAGTCTTTTACATTAATATTCCAAATTATTTAAACAAAATATTTTATTTTTAAAAGTCTACAGGTATGCCACAATCAGTTCGATTTTTAAGTAAAATATTTATTATTATACACATATATAAATAATGATATATTATATCGCGCATTATGGCGTGAAGTCATACGTTATTCATAATAATGTTTATATTATCTACTTAATATGATTAATTTTATTTACAAAAATACCAAAAAAAAAAAATAAATTTCAAAATTATAATTTACATAATGTATGTATCACCATAAAAATATAAATACAATTTAATATAATATACCAAAATACACGCATATCGTTACACAATGTATAATTGTAAAAATATAGTAAGTAAATATATATTGTGTTTAATATTTAAATACGGGATATTTTAAATTAATTAACCTCATTAATAAAATAGTATATAATGACAACACCTAGTAGTATATTTTTGTCTATACTCGTTATATACTTAATATATTATAATTAGCACTTATTTATTCTATATAACGAAATATTTTAAATGAAAAATAAAGGTGAAATTATTAACGGAAACTTTATAATAATATACTGTTTTAGCATAAAAATAGGTGCCAGTGTTATAAAAAAAACAAACATTTTAAAATTCATTTAAATATTGAAAAAATAGTTTTCAAGTACTTATATAAACGTACAAGATTATATTTAATTTTGATTACTAAAAAATATAACCATCCATTAAATTTTTCATTTTTATTGAAAATACTTTTATTTAACTTCAGTTTTTTCGCTAATGTTTAAAAGTATTTAACCATAATTCTAAAAGAGCTGGTCAGTGGCTGGTGGAAGCTCTTCGCTCGTTATTTAGGGCAATGGTGGTGGATTTATTGAATTTTAGAGTAATGTCAAATCATATATTTAAATATAACCAATATATTATTCAACTATAATTTTATAATAAAAAAAAGTATATAAAATGGATTTGAAAAATGTAAGATAATATATAATAGCAAAATGCATAATGAAAGCATTTCAAATTTTTACTCGTTTTTTCTGAATGACAAGTTTATTTGATATTTCACGTTCATTGAAAAAGTCAAAAATTGGAAAATCGTCTTTTCTGAGTAGCGTCCCGATCAAATTTTCTACTAGAAAACAGATACACGTATATAACGATTAGATCAAGTATACTTTGGTTAAAAAGTTTTTAACAGAAAATAGTAATAACAATATACAATATTTTTACCAAGAGATCCCTCGTTCCACTTTAAAATAAAATGAAAAAAATACAGCAACTTGCTGTCGGGTAGGACACTGATGGCCATGGATGTATTAAACTTGAAAGCAATGATAAATCATTGCTTACTGCAAAACTATTTAGAGCGGAGATTGGTGTTATATTACTATAAACATTTTTATGACGTGACGTTGTCGTCCACAAATATAATATTAATGATTAAATAAATAACTAAAACTAAACTATATACATTATAATATAATATATCTATTAATTCTAATCTCTTTATAATCAACAATATAGAACAATATATATTATTAAGTCATAAACGAGAGTATACACCGACGTTGTTTTATAATAAAATTAAATACATCTTAACCTATTTGACTGTACAACGTTAAATATGTGCATAAAACATTAACTACGAGCATGTTTAACAAAATGTGAATATTTAAATTACGCTTAGACAAATCGTTATAGCGCTTATTAAAATGTATATATATATATATATATATATATTGTTTAAAAACTCTTAATATCCAAAATAAGTGTTTATTTTTTAAAACGTTTCATGCTCGAAGGATTTTAGACAGAAATTATTATTATTATTAGAAACATTTCTTTGTTAAATTCCAAACGCCAGACGGTAAAAATATAATATTTGGAAATATTAATATTGATCGACAAATGTTGATGTTTAGTAATGCATCATTTTAATGGAAACTTTATTCAAGGCCGATCGACGGACAATAATCATAACGTCAATATTATAAATAGTAAATTTATATAATATTCAATGTAGAAATATTACAACAAATCGAAAACACAATACATACATAATATATTGAAAATAATCCATTATAGTTACACTATATATAGTGTACATATGTATATAATATGTATAGGTATATGTAATAACTATAATGGACATATCGTTATCAGAAAATATATTTGAAAAAATGTATATAATTTGGCTAATCTCAAAATTCAAATGAATTAAATATTTCATGATAGAATACATTATCAATACATATTATCACCAGCTATATTTTAAATCGTTTAATATACATTCATTTTAGCAAGTAATTAAAATAAAAACACATTACCTCTCCTTAATATGTATTTTAAATTTTGAAACATACATAATATTATTGTTAGTAGACATAATTATAATATAATATAAATAATATTATATCATAAAAATGTCATAATTTTGTAATTAGTAATGATTACTATACTTCAAATAAATCATTACTATTAATTTATTTTATTATTTTATTAGTATTATTTATACTGTTTTAATATACTGAATAACAATTCTTGTTTGGATGAAAATATAAGTGTAAAAATCGTAAATCTATAACATCATTCTTAGTTTTGATAAAAAAAAATAAATACCTACATAAAAAGATACATTTTAACTGTTGCATTTTTTATTTAACAAACAATTATTTAAATATTATTACGCTAGTTTGAAAATTGTTCTACCATTAATAATAATTAATAATATAAATTATAAACCACAGCATTTGTAATATAATATGTAAAATTTAATACACCCGGGACTAAACCTTTTGCCTAGAATTTTTCATATGATTGGAAATAAAATATTGAAATTTTAAAGTTTATTCAAGATCGAATAAATATTTTAAGTTTTATGTTGAAAACAAAATTTTTAATTACAATGTAGGTATTTACAAATACCTATTTAATTTGAAATAATTATTAAAACTATAAATGTATATTAAACGTACCTACTAGCAGTAATCATATAGTAGGTATACCTACTATAATATTATTAGTTATTAAAGTATTAACAGTTGAAAATCATAACACAAGAATAATGAGTATTGCAAAATAAACAAAAACATAAATAAAAAGTAAAACGGTTAAAACATACTTTGATACATATTTTGTATATAGAATCAATATCTAAATCATCGATTAATATTCTCATCGAAAACGAAGCATTATATGTTTGATAGGTAATCATTTTCCCAAACATTCCATATATATTTACCGAAAATCAATTCATTTTTAATTTATCTGATCATCTTTACTTTCCATGAGGGAATTTTCTCAATATTTCCATTAAGACCCCAGTGTTTGAATGTCCATATATTATAATATAGTAAAGCTATATTATAATTATTATAATTATTATAATTAATTAATTATTATAAGTATAGTGCGTCTATTATATTATTGTTACAAATCTTAATCATAAAATTCTATATATATTTGGATTTCCAATATTTTACCGTATATATATATATATATACTGGACTTATTTTATCGTCTATTAAAATAGTTCGGGAGGGTACAGGGGAAATGTTTGCCATTTTGCCATTTTGCAGCATTCTTCCTGCCACGCGTAACCACCCCTATTTTTGTACGATCGCGTTACTCAATTTGAGTATACCCACGTATATATTATATAGTCGGCCGGATCGTAAACATCTCTTTTCTACTTTCTTTTTTTCTTTAGACCAACACAGGAAACTTCTAGTCCAAAGCGAGATTGATATTCCCTTTCATACTATCGCGGTGAGTCGATTTTGGGGTTTCTTTAGACACGAAAAAATACGACCCTCGTATATTTCTTCGTTTATCCGTTTTCCCTCCGTAGACACTGTTCAATTACTTGCCTACATATAAGTTTAGTAACTTCTCATTGCCCTTATGACCGGATTTATTCACAGTGACTTACTATCGAGTATTTAAATTTATTAACGAATACATATAAGACAAACGTGTGCATTAGGAGTGTGAATATTTTCGATTTCAACCTACGAAACGGACGTGACCTTATTTTAATGGATTGTATTCCTATTATATACGGTTATTATTTTAACAAAATATAACATTTAAAAAATATTAAAAGTTGGTCAGTAGAGGGCGGAAGTACTTGGCTCGTTGGGTAAGATTGTGCTGGTGGATATATGGAATTTGAAAGCAATGATAAATCATTGTTTTGAATAAAACGATTCTGAGCGAAGCTATTTGGTGTATATATAATACATAAGTATTACTATTAGCATTTATATGGCTAATAAATTACGATGTCAGTATACATAGTGCTATTATAGTATCTATATATTTAAATTTCAAGTTCCTGCCATTTTTATTTTCCAATTTATAATAATTTTCGGTGTTTTCTGGTAGTTATAAACAGGACACGTAAGTTGATGCATTTGCATATCAAATGTACTAAATACTGCATCATGCTAAATGAGATAGAAATCCAATTCAAAAGTGCAGGATTCAGAGTATGAAATTGTATTTAGCATATAAATGCTTATTTTAAGTTATTTTGCATATTTGAGCTTTTTTGGTTTTATAGTGCATAATCCGTAATTTATTGGGAAAACAAAATTTTTGAAATTAAAATATATTATTTATATATATATATATATATATATATATATAATATTATGCTATTTTATAAAAATGAAAATAAATAAATTACGTTATGTGGTAATTTTATTTGTCATATAATGTATTATATTATCATATTTTTAAGAGAAGTACCGATATAAATATACTTCATATACCAACGACTTAGAACGACTAAAATTGTAGTGCATATTAAGATATTTTTTAGGTAATAAATAGGTTTTTTTTACTGCGCATGTTTTAAGTCCATAATTTTAGATTTTTAGTGCATATAAATACATATTTCTGAACTTTTTAGTGCATAATTTGCTAGATTTAAGTGCATTTGTTACATACTTATTTATGCGTTTTTTAGTGTATAAATTTACGAGCCCGGGTTATAAATATTTATTTATCGCCTATATAATTGATAACTATGACTAGTTTATTTGTTAATTAATTAATTATAATAATTGTCCTTTTTATTTTCATTATAAAAGGTATTTTTTCATTACGTTTTTTAAAACTTCTTAGAAAATCAAAAAAACCATTATTACAATGAATTTCCTATCAAAAATCTCTATACCGTAATACTCTTACTTTGCTCCTTCTTCCCAAAAAACTGTATATACATAAATACAAAAAAAAAAAATAATAATAATAATAATAAGATAAAAGTATAAAACACATCTTTGTAAGACCGATGAATTTTTGTAGATAAAATAATGAAAATTAATTATCGCTTTTTTAGTATGGTATTGTATAGCTGGTCATTAATACAATATTACAGAAACATAATCTAGCTTTTTGTCCAAGGATTTATCAGATACATGATATCAAATTTTGAACTCATTATTACATTGAAATTGAAATACTGAAATTAAGATTTATAGATGCCCTTAAATTATTTAGTAGACGTTTATAATTTAGATTCTATTTTAAAATATGTAACGATCATCATTTAATAATTTATTTCGTATTATTAGTAAATTCTGTGTATTATGTTAATTAATTAAAATTTTTTTTTTTTCGTGTTCCCATTTTTGTTTTTATTAGATATTAATTTGAAACCTGTAGATGACTTACTGTTGAAACTAGTTGTTACTAATAATCTTTTTTTGAATACTCTCGGTAAATATTATTTTGTATAATATATATTTATATTTATATTTACCATAATCCACATTTTATTAAAAATTCAATACCAATACATGAAATAAAAGTAGCTTTAACAAAACATACTCTCTTATTAGAGGTATACAATTATTAGTTTACAACTATTTGTGGTTTTGAAATTCAGGAAGTACGAATTTTACGATCGAGTTTTGAATGTTTCCACTTTACACAATAATAATAATATTGTTAGTCGGATAATTTTTCGCTCATAATTATATTTGATAAATATCATTGAAATTTAAAAAATTGATTTCAAACTTTAAGCGCCTCATTTTATTGAAAAGTCGTGTTATATTAAAATATATTTCCCCCCCCCCACAAAAAAAAAAAACAAATTTAATTGTTTCTGTGTCTGAATATTAATAAATTATATTTTTTCGGGATAAGTTTACTAGGTACCTGGACGAACGAGAACATTGCGGTAACTTTTCACAAGAACGAAATCATGTTCAAGAAACATTGAAATGTAAGTATATAATGCATATCAAGTATTTCTTTTTTTTTTTTTTTTTTTTTTTGGAATAGTTTTTATGTGATAAAATGTTGGCGAGCTGGGAACATTCAAGCATAATTGTTTACGATTTAAAACAATTTTTACAAAATGCATAGCTGTTGATGTACATAATGTAATTACAACAGAATATATTCGTATATTATTATTATCATGGTGGCGAAAATAATTTTAAGCACTCTGATATAATTTTGTAAATTAAATTTCTTTTCGCTGCCGCATATAAATATATATAATATATATATATATATATATATATATATGATTGCGTGCACTATATTGTTTTCGAACGGTCTTGAATAAATACTAGTCGCTCTCGTTGTAATATATAATATTATAGTATTGACGTGCCTACGCTGTATAATATTATTACAAATAAATATGAATGGATAATGCAATTACTGCAATAATATTATGATCTTTGGACGGGAACAATTATTATTATTATTATTATTCCATTTTTAAATAATGGACTCCAATCGGTATGTATATATATATATATATATATATTTATATTATGGATAATAAATTATTATTAGTACCTATTAAAATACAAATGCAATATTTAATTGCATGCGCGTTACGTTCGCAATAGTGATAGCAACACAATTATTGTTGAATTGCTGCAGTCGACATATTATTATGCTGTGATGCATACATATAATATATAATCGTAATAATACACATGATTTCGATTCACCTATTATAACATCGGTTTGATTTATTTTATTGATTTCGTTATATTATAGCTGGCCGATCGCCTTTTTAACGCGAATAATGAACATACTTACAATATTAATTAAAATATTGTGCACGTAGTCATATTATTAATTATATATTTTTTATTATAATTATTATATTAAAATATAATAGTTGACAATGTGTTGTGAGTCCACTTTTATATTTCCCGAAATAAAACCAGTTTTAAGTTTGTCACCATGTTGGATAGAAAATTGAATTAATAGTACCTACCTCCTTTATTTTGTTTATAAATGTAGATATTTATTTTATTACTATATTATGATTAATTTCATTATTTACGGGTTTCACTTACAATAAAAGTGAATTCTGTAACCATTTTTGTTTTTGTATACAACGCGTATATAAGTATTATTAATATAATTTTACATAATATATTGTCCATATATATAGTCCACGATTTTCGTATCTGTGCAGTGTGCATAATTAAAATATTTCAGTTACGGAATTATCACGTTAAAACATGAGATTAAAAATTGTAATAACAGTCCAACAATTATTTAGTAGTACCTACACATTCCTATCATCGGATTTTATTATACAATTTAAAAATCTGAATACTAATCATTTTTTATGGCTACTAAATAATTTGCCAATAAACATAATTATAAAACATATTTTTCACGTGTTTATTCATGATTTAAAATATTTAAAAAAAATAGTTTGAATACTATCATTCAACAACAAAAAATTTAAATATTAAATTTTTTTATAACAATAAATTATTATATTAAATACCAAGACTACAGATGTGAAATTCAACAACATGAAAATATAAGATTTTATAAATGAGTAAAACAATATAAAACAATTAAAACATAATCTAAGCCAAATTTAACGTATTGTAAATTTCAATATTCTAGACTATCTGAAATATATACACTTTGCTTTTCTTTTCAAAATATGTCGAGATGAATTTATATTTTTGTTTTACTAAGTGGTTTAATTGGAATACCAAATCTATGAGATATATTTTGATCCAGTTTTTCCCAACGGTTTGTTGAATCATAAATTGTTTATGAATTATATTATTTCATCGATTAATTAGTGTGGTTTTCATAAAATCAAAATTTTTATACATGTTGATACCTATCATAAAATTATGGCAAAATTTCACATTTTATTATTATTCAAATTCTAATGTACTTACTATCTATGCTTGATAATAACCATAATGTTATAAACTTAAATGTATCATTAAGTTTATGTGATTTATTGTCAAAGTAAATGTTTTATATTTATAAGTATTAAAAATCAATGTGTTAAGTTATATCCGGAGAGACTTCGATGGGAAGCTAAAGACAGTGCAATGTAAGTAGGTAAGTACCTACATATTAGTTTGATTGAATGTTTTGAAAATTTTAATTTTATAAAAAAACTAAAAACAGTATAATATTCAATAAGATAATATCAGCTATTAAAAAGTTTTTATACAATTTTCGATCCAACCAACAGTTATGAAGATACGGATCAAATTTCAAATTTACTGATTCAGAAAAATCTCTTGTTCGAATGAAAATATAAATTTGACTTGTGCTTTTAAAACGTTTTTAAAATTTTACTTAAATATCTAGGTAATATTTATTATGATTTAAATGATTTTGATTCGGTTAGGATTATATTTTTACTTTTGGTTACATCTGATTGTAAAATGTTTGTTTTTGTTCTTATTTTTAAGTTGAAATATAAACCCAATACTATTTCGACTTTCAGTATGTATATACAAGTTATTAACTAATGAATATTACTAACGAACTATACTCGTATATTATATAATAGTAATCAGACTAAAAATAAAAAGGATGTATAATAAAAAGGGATTATAATTTTGAAAACATAAAACTGTTTTGAGTTAAAATTCGCAATTCGCCGTGTGGTAAAACGTAAAAATAAAAAAATAAATACGTCTCAGTGGCATAAGTCCTCCTGCTTGCCGTGTACCTAAAAATCAACGGATTTATGTAAAAATTTTGACTAAATTTGTGTCCTTTTACATTACACTATTATTTCTTAAGGGGAAAAAAGTTAATTTTTCCATTATAATATAGGTTATTTACGTGTAGTTAAAGTATTTAGCATTGCACGGCCTGAAAACGTGATTTCGAGCCCCTAATTCTCACATGTACGTTCACTGTATACAGGATGATATTAATTTTTTCATAAAAATTTATTCATATAAAATATAATTAGAATAGCGAAAAATATACTAATCATATTAAATTTTATGCCTTTTTAAGTAGTGTTTGGTTAGTGAAATTTTTAAAATATAATGAAAAATCCTATTTTTTTTTTTTTTGAGAAAAACTATAAATAATTTTTGGAAACTTTTTAACGAATTTTTGAGATTAGAAATTAACTTGTATACAAGCTATGCTTTTTTTTACCAAACCACGCAATTGCGAAAAACTTTAACCGCGTTCAGATATAGAGTTTAGAAGGAATTAAATGTTATAATTCTAAGTTGAAAATGTATTTCAATTTATTCAAACATTCAGGCTTACACATGGTTGCACTATGCTACATTTACAAGGATAAAGATCCACTTATTCGGAGGGCCATAAGAATGTTTGTAATTTATTATCAATATCTATAACCTCATTAAATTTGTCCTATGGTTTATCCGGGTGCTTGTATTACAAGATATTTAAAATATTTTATTCTCACCATTAAAACAAAAAGAAAACATTTTTATTTAGATTATAATTTTATAATGCATTATATTTAATCATAACTTCATAAAAAATAAATAAATAAACATAATATTTTATATATAAATAAAACCAATTAAACGAACCCAAAGAAAATTATTGATGCGAATAATAGGTACTCTTACAGTGTATTATTTATTATTTTAAATTATAAATGGAGCATGGGATCTCTTGGTTTATTATTTTTTCTCTTGAAACAATTTTTCAACTAATAAAATTGGTTCAATCTCTTTACATTTACACTTTTTGGAGAAATGCATTTTATAGAATATTGATGGTGTACTTCAAGAGGACATTTTCGATTTTTCCAATAGTTTTTCTAACTGAAAAACACATTTGTCTATATCGGTTATAATTTATTGCTACATTCTCGTAATTCTGAAAATAATTGTCCTACGAACATAAACAATTCGTGTACAGTATATATTATAGTAATTTATTAATTTCGTAATTTTTCTTTCACTAATTGTGGATATTTGTAGTATTTATAAATTTTTCAAAGCCGATATATCTTAATTGGTTTTATAAAATTGTTTTAGATTTTGAGCAAAAATTAGATAAAAATAGATTTCAATGAAATTGTATTATTTATGAATTTATTATTTTACTTTTTTACAGGTTTTACGGAGAGTCGAGTAAAAGTTTTTGGGTAAAGAACTATCTGATAGAAAATGTATTCCAAGTAGGTTGTTTTTTATTTTTCCATTTATAAGTTTTTAAAAGTACGCGATACCCACGATTGTCGTTTCTGCCGTCTAATTTATAGTCAATATAGAAAAATTACGCTATTCAAAATATGACTGTGGATTCTGGGTTCCGTTTAGAGCTAAGTACTTATTATACATTTTGAAAAGAATAATATTTTCTAGAAAAAACATAGCCTTATTGTATGATATTGTTTAACAAAAAAAAAAAAAAAATACAATAATTAAAAAAAAAAAGAAACTTAATTTGCTGTAACTTGTTTGCTATTGTTTTGCAAACAAGTTTATTTTGTTAAACAATATCTTACAATAAGGCTATGTTATTTTCTAGAAAAATTCTTCTTTCAAAATTGCTAAGTATAGGTAATAGGTGTGTTATCTTTATTTTAATGCAGACGACACATACATTTTTTTGCTTAACGTAATTTTAATATATTGCCCGGCATAGTTAAACAGATACAACGAATCTTCCAAACGTTCTAAGCATAAAGGATAACTACCGAAAATAACGGAAAATTGTAATAAATCGAATCTAATGGAACTCAGTAATACAGCCCTATCCTCTCCGACTATCGAAAGAAAGACGGACCAAACCTCTATCGCTTGTATCTGGACGAGGTTTTTTTTTTTTTTTTTTTTTTTATATCATACCGAGTGTCAATCCGTTTTATCGAAAGAAATAATTTATAAATACAGATATCGTTAGTTTCCAAATTCAATACCACAGAGTATTTCTATATTATATACCTACACTATATGTAAGTATTCATATAATGATTTACACCGCACTTTGACGATCAAAGCGCTTTCACCGGCTTTTTAAAAAAGTTTTTTTTTTCTTTGAAAATACGATTTTAATTCGTAATAATAATAATAATAATAGGTAAGCTTAACCTACAATGTAATAATATAACCTATGTGTGGTCGACACACGAATAAAAAAAAAAAAAAAAAAAAAACGAACGGATTCGTCGGTTTCGTATAAGTGTGTTTAATATCATGTGATATCATATTATTATAATATACGTAATATATAATGAAATTATATTTTCTAAATGTTTTCTGGAAAAAACTCATTTGTATCGAAAACTATATACGCAGTCGTCTTTTAATTATGTTTCCCATTAAAAGTTCGTTTCATAATTAATCTGAAGCTCTCGCGCGGGTTCAACTGCGGCGCGGAGGCTGTGACGGTGACCCGGCCGGTCGGGGCGCGGCGGCGGGCGAGTTGCCGAGGAGTGCGAAATGTACCGCGCGAAGGAGACGCCGGCGAAAGGTATACTCGTATATATATATTATAGTGTTTCTCTCTTTCTCACTCTCTTCTCGTTCACCCACCGCGCCGCCACCCACGACACACACCCCCCACGGACTATACGACTACCCCCGTTTTACCCCCGCACGTTCACGGTTTCACCCAGTGTAATATTGCATTTTCAACCCCTAAACCTCCGGCTATACCACCCCCGTCCGCCGAATCAACCCTAAAATATATATATTCTCTTTCGTTCGACTGTCCCTGCCCACCCACGTATTATACCGTACCCGCGCAATCGGCACCAAAAACTGCAGCAAGGGATGCGCGTGTGGAGAAGGGGGACGGACCTACACACGGTATATATGGTCGCTCATGGAGAAAGAAAAAAAAATACCTACTAAATAAAACGATCAACTGTCATTGTAGAGCGCACGACAAACACGAAACGAGTACGTATATATATATATATACGTATGGTCTTCGTTTTTAACCTGTCGCTCGACGATTTTTACTTTATTTTTCATCATTTTCTATTTTCCGGTCTCTATATTGTTTTTTTTTTTTTTGTTGTTTAATTCGATACGAACGTTATGTTTAAACGTTGAAAACGTGTCGTATGCGTTATTTTTCTTTTCAAATTCGAAGTCTTCAACGTATATACCTATAATATAATCCAGTCTTACTTAACAACAACACTATACGGTTAACTTACGAAATGGTATGTTAATTAGGTATAATATTTATATAAGGTATGGTTTTAAGGTTTGAGCTTTGAATGTTCTCATAATATTATAGATTAATTACTGCACAGATAAAAATAATTTTATTGATAATATGCGGTAAACGATAGGAAATATTACAGTTCAATTCACTAATAATTTTAGTTATAATAACTATGCTTATACAGTTAGAAATTACATAATCATTATCAGTAGAGTATTTTAGAGGTGGCTGACGTGGAGATCGCCCCCTCCTCGGAGTTTTTTTTTATCATTACTTAAGAAGCATAATTATCATTATTCGCTTCCCCCCCCCCTTAAATGATGAGCTTTAGATTTGCCTCTGATCATTATGGTGGTTTAATTATAGTTAAATTTACAATATACCTATATTATATATAGTTATAATAATTATATAAAATTATCATTTTATTTAATTTTTAATTTGAACATTAAAACTGCTTGAATAGCTAGTAGGTATAGGTGGTATTCATTTTGTAGAAATAATTTATTAATAAATTAATAAAAATAATTCCTATCTTTTCCATCTGATATTTCAAGATTAGTGCGAAAATTTAATTTTCAAATTAAATAAATCAATGTAAATTATGTACTTTTTAAATTCTATATAACCCAATTTAATTTGTTGTAAAAATACTATTCTAGCCAAACTATTTAAATACTCACATTTCTAACAAAGGAATATACAGTGTTCGTAGTCCAGCGTTTAACGCTTGAGTTAGGCAAAGTGGTAAATTAGGATATCCGGTATAGCTTTCAGTTCAATTTTCACACAATGCTATGTACTTTTTTGCATTTTTTTTTCAAAATATTTATTAAAATCAACTAGAATATATGGTTGCAATAACCATACAAATGTAATATCACATTTATATGGTTATTTCATCCATATTATATAGGTAACACTATACCATAGTTATTCCAATCATATATTATCCGTATAAAGACACATTAGAAAGATGGAGTTGGATAATGGATACTTTGAATTTACATAAAATATTTTTTAGGATACTAAAATGTATAATATATTGCAGGTGTATTTTCATGTCTATAATACTTATACAGTTAATTTACTAATTTTGTATTTTTTTTTTTTTTTTTTGCAAATTGAAATAGGCATGAAGAACACTGCACAGAATGGGCAAGAAAGAAATTAATAATACCTTCTTTTTATCATGGTATTTTTAATATATATATTTTTTTAACATTTTTATTTTGTTTTAGATTCCGAATATATTGTATCTTTATTAAAATTATAAACATTAAACTGTCATATTGTGATAATCAAAATAATCTAAACATCAATAGACAAAAAATACTACTATCACTTTTTTGTTAAAGTCTATTATAAATGTAAAAATATATAAAGTATCACTATAAAAGATTTAAGGTATGAAATTGATCACATATTTATTTAAATTACGTTTTTGATTTAAACTTATTATCATAAACCATTACATAATAATTGTAAATGTTTTACACAAATTTGAATATTTTGTTTTTATTTTTTTTTTATAACAAATTGCCTTCAGTACATTTTTAGATTTGTGCTAGTATAATGGGGTTGGAAGCGGTCATTAATTAAGGGGTTGTGTATAGGCAATTATTTGATTTATTTGCGTTACGCAATGTGTTTGTGTGAGTAGTATTTGGTCTTTAGTGTGTGTAAATACGTTTAGCATAATAATGATAATGCTGGTGTGTACACTTGCACGCCCAGGCACATGTCAATAAATACGGCTACTATATTTGAAAAGACACTAATTCCATTTCCATCATACCGATTGATCTAGTGATGCGATAAAGATTTTGACAACTGATCTGAATTCATCGTAAGATTTACTTTAGAACGATTTCCCCAATTTTAAAATTTTTTTCCCTTGATTTTCACAAAAATTTTAAATGGCAATAAAAATGTTACGTGTGTGATAGAGAGGGACAGACAAATTTTAAGTATATACCTAATAATAATAACAATAAATAGTAGTACTTTGATCATTAGGATTGGATACATACTGTGGGTGAAAATTTTGAATTTGAATCTATGATAATTAATTTCTACCTTAAAAACAATTTTGAGTGAACCTCAATGGAAGTATATATAACTAGAACTGTTAAAACAAATTATTAAATTTCAAGACATTGCCATAATATAATATAATATTCTTTCGGTAATAAATAACCATGACAATTTTACCTGTTATGTTCCCATTTATAAAAATATTCTATTATAAGCAGTAGTTTTTTTTTACGTTTAAGATAACTACTGTGAAAATGATTATTAAATTATTAAAATTATATCTTGAAAGTATCATCTAGAAGAAATATTCTATCAAAAAGATATGTACTCTAAAACTCATAATAATAATATAGTATATCAAATTGTCAAATGTTTTAATTTAAATTTACATTATTTAGTATTTAAACAAAATATACGTATTCAATATTAGATAAAATTAAATAACAGTAGGTACATATATGTTTATCAAATTTTATTTTTAAAAAATACTTAAAATGTGTGATTAATGATACCTATTTAAATACTTTATAAGTATAAATATACAGGAAACCCTAAAAGTGATTTGATTTGATTCGAATTTAATGTTAGAAAGTTTTAACAAATAAAATTTACAAAACTTTTAAATACTCAAATCGAATGTTTTGTGTAAAATATTTCTTTCGAGAGCAAAATTAATAATTTAACGTACATAATTTTATCAAAAAAATAAATAAACAATGAGTACCTTCTAAATAATAAACGAATATGTTTGATGATAGAATATAATGTTTAATGGATTTTAAATCAAATTATGGGTGGATTATTTTAAATACAATTAGTACAGGTGTTTACTCAAAAAATAAAATTTGTATGTGTACCTATTTCAGCAGATTTAAGCTGCATTTTTATGTACTATATTATTAAGTTATAAATATTGATATTGGTGAACTTTTAAAAAATGTCCATATCTATACTAAGCTTCTAAAATAGATACACAATAATGAATTAAATTGACACGATTATGGATAATAAATAATATATAATATGTATGTAAAAAAAATTTATCGAAAAATAAACGAAACAGGGTCGTCGACCCATTGTCCTTCTAAATACATCACAACTAATATAACAATATTGACAACAGATATGTGCATAAACAGTATTTAATTTGTATTTATTTCAACGCAATTATTATTGTTATTTGATCGTATCTTCGTGTTTAAATCTTAAAATTGTAAAATCAAACTTGTAGTAAAATGTTTAACTTTGTAATGCAAATAAAAAATACAACTCAGTCAATTTGACGATTCGAACGTATATACAAAACAAATACTACCTAATCATCCTTTGTTTGCATATCAAACACGATGATAAGTTTATATACAGAATAACATACCTATAGGTATAATAATTTATTATGATTAACATATTTTCAATTGATTGCACCGACCAATAAACGTTTTAACGTATTAAGAAAACTAATTTATTATGCCATGCAGTGGTTTTTTTTTTTTTTTTTCGTTAAAATTAAGAGACCACCGAATCCAATGACCCTTATCACCGATTACAGAGATAAAATGTGGAACTAACATTGAGTAAGACAGACAGTAGGTATTAATGAATTGGGATGGATGGTTAATCGTGGAATTTCAATTTTGTTAGCAAAGAAAGTTTGTCCAAATTATTACGTTTTAAATGTCTATATTTTTATTATATTCGTTTATATTCTGTCCATTAAAAAAATTTTATTTTAAATTTTAGAATAAATAATTTTCAATATAACGTACGTATTTTGGCATAAAAATAGATAAGCTATTAATATGGATAAATATATTTATTTATTTGTAAAATATAACAAAAAAGATATAAAAATTAATTTAAAATAATTTTTTCAATATTTGATAACAGATTGGTTTTACACAAAATTTGATGCACCAAAGAAAAATCATAATTATTATTTAAGAAATAGGCATTTACAACCGAAAGGAGTACAACCGAAATAGAGATTCAGTTACCAAGTCATTCAAAACTAATTATAAGCAACCCCAGTTTGATTAAATATTGAGTCGAAGTGAAAAATAATTCCAGATCGATTTCTTATCAGTTATCATATTAAAGTCTATGCAAACCCTTAGGATTAATTTTATATACATACCTGTATTATGTACAAATACATTTAATTTATCATTTTTTTTTTTTTTTAAGTGTCATTAGTTTTAAATAAAAAAAATAATTTAGTAGATGGTAAAAATGTAATAAAATTCTTATCGCATACAATATTATAATATAAAAAATTGATTTCTGAACTAAATGATTTCTTGGCCAATGTTCAGAATAAATAATGAATAAAATTAATTAGACGATGACTCTTGTAACTATATAAATTTATACATCTGTGGGAATATCTCTTTCACTCTATAATGTTTTTCAAGTTCCAACCATGATAGAAGGAGCTGAGTGCAGTTCATTTATTAGTTTATTTTGTCAATGGTATAATCCGTTTATGAAAATATATTTATTTAATTTAAAATAACATGGGCTATCAAGTGATTTAGACCAAAAATTTCAAAATTGTAGAGGAGAAGTTTATTATATAGTATTTGTATAGGTTTTTTTGAATTTTCGTTACAATTACAAAAAAAATGGCTTCTATACAATAAGAATATAAATTCCTCGGATATTTTTACCGTGTCCGTTTTAAGCCGCGTCCATACTATACAGCAAAAAGCAACGAATATTAGTGAAAGTAAATATGCTTGAATGTGTTGTATTGTTTGGTAACATTTTTCATCTTTGTTTACACTATTCAACGATTTTCAACGAAGAGTTGGGTCATATGTATTTCATTTTTTTGAATTTAGATTATTTAATCTGAACAACTAACCTTAAGTATCTTACTGAGGAGCCTAGTAGAAAGATGTTTTAAATAAATTTAATTTGAATATTATTAATATTCTCTTTTTAAGCTTACAAGCTTGTGCCACAGCTATGTCAAGTGAAGAAGGCAATTTATTACTCGCTAGTGAAAATTTTATAATTTTACATTCACTAAAAAAAATATATATATATTAAAATTTGAGCCGGTCTTGATAAAGCTGAATAAGTTTCAAACAATTTTCATCAGTTATTGATATTGATTAGTTCTAATTTTTCCATCATTGAAATATTAAGAAAATTTAAATTTCACAAAAATTGTTTTAAAATAAAATTATAACTAACACGTACGGTACGTCAAATAAAATTCTTTTGATGTACCGCTCCTTTGGCGGACCTAAACGAACCATTCAATAGATTTCGACGAACGTTAAAATACATTTGAAATTTAATCAAAATGTTTCAGCCAATCCTATAAAATACGTAAAATAGCACTTCACCATATGTAATATACGCGTAGGTATATTCGTACATAATATGAAATTATTTTACGCAAATAATATTATTTTCAGAAATAATTTTTTTGGTAGGACAATCAGACTCGTCATATATACACATTCCATAACTATAGCGATTATTACTATTAATTCCCTAAGGATTTTGTTAATAACTAACTCGGGATTTATTTGCAAAAAAAAATAAAACCAAAGTTTAATCATCTTGAATTAGTCTACAAAAACAATATTGAAATTGTTTTTGTTAATTTTATTTTGTAATTTACTGGATTTCACTAAACGTTTTTCATTTATACTGACGTAATTATAATAATATAATTTACAAAAAGTAAATATAAGTACGAACAATTGGTTACCTGTTATATACGTCCACAAGTAATTGTGTACACAGTTAACTATATAGAAGTTCACCGTATTTATGGCTGTACGGCATCATCTCGAAAATCGATAATATATCCTTCGGTTAAACTACAGCACACATAATAATCAATCAATCACGCCCATGTATGCGTCCGATTCGCCCCGCGTTCTTGCGTGTACTTTCGTTTAGCCCCGTGATCCATCGGCGCCCCACCCCGCGGAATTCCAAAAGTTTCGTGCGCCACCCCGTTTTGGTCATATAACTTGACTTAACGCGGATTCCGGCGAAAATGGAACAAGTTTTTCCGAACAACGGGATAGAACAACCACCACTAAATCATTGTCTGTATACCAAAGAAATAATATAATATTTGCAAAGTTTACCGTGAGGTATATAAGTCCAAAATAGTTTCCGAGAGAATACTGACGAGAGAAACCACTTGTTATCCACTGCTGAAGTATATATATATATATATATATATATATATGGTTCCGGAAAGCAATAATATGGTAAGTATTCAATCAATAATTCGTAAACTTAGTAGAAAAACGGTTATAATTGTATACATAGCAATTTGTATTTATTTCGTGACGTTGTTATTTTTTTGACAATATACCTACGTTTTGAGTTAAAAACACAATATTTATACGTTAATTAATAAATAAAATAGAGGCACAAAATGCTTATATATTTTTACACATTGTATACTATAATATCGTATAAAAATATTTAAAATTGAATGTTATAAACGCTCTTTTGAATGATTTCAATAGAAGAACTAAATTTAGAAATTATCTAAACGTTTAATTTTAATAAATAATATTCTTAAAATATAGTACCTATTAAACAAAACAAAGAATAAAATATAAAAATGCGATTTTGCGATCCGAATTATTGCGGAATAGATGGAATATGGGAAAACTTAACTACTCATTATATAATACTGACATTTTATAAGTTATAAATTAAGTGATATAGGCTATTATATGAAATTTGAAATTTTCATCAACCTTGTAATTTCTTATTTGCCGTTTAATAATTTGTTTCGTAACGATTGTATTAGTATTGAATAGCAAACCAGAAGTCAGCATAATGTATTAACATACTACAATATTAACTTTTTTTTAAATTCCATTATTAAAAATCGTCCGTTATATTGAACGGGCTTATTGAATAAAATAAACGAAATTGAAAGATTTTTTAGGCTATTGCCTATCTTTTGGTTTAATATAAAAAGAACCCATCTCATAAAACTTTTTCACTTATCCCATTGAAACGAAATCAACACAAAATTTTAGGTAAAATTCCACTTGTTTAAACTGTAATTTATAATTTAAAATCACTGAATAATTTTTTACAACATCAATAAAAAAATAATTATTATTATTATGAAAATATTTACTAGAACTTTTTCATACTATCAAATTATGTTGGATATATACCTTTCAATGGCAGGTAACGAATAAAATAAATTAAACAATTTTCTTACCTACAAATTACATTTTTTTTTGATATGATTTGGTAAAATTACCAGGTAACTGAATTTTCATTAGACAGAATCTTTTATGTTTGTAATAATAATAATAACAACGATAATACACTTTATGACTCCATTTGGGGATATAAAATACTAAATCCAAGTATTTTCGAAGGGTTTTTTACACAAAATCTAGTTGTTGTAAATTAAGATTATTTATTTATTTTTTTTGTTGTTGTTAAATAAGTATGTATTAAAACGTAAATTACAAGTAGCATTTATTTAATACAGACTCCTTAAGTATACTTTACTATTCTTATACCCAAAATATATTGAAGGTTAGTTATTTATATATATAATCGAATATAAAGGAATTTGACACCGTTCCATCAATCCATATTTAGGGTGGCCCGCAGTCACGTCACACCTCAAACGTATAGGTTTGGCGCCACTGTAAATCACTCGTTTTATGTATAAACATATAACGTACTCGACTAATATTTCCAACATGTTAAAACAGACACGGTGTGAACAAATATTAGTGGACACAGAGAAAGAAAAAGGATGTCATTTAGTCTGGAATCCAATTAACAAAAAATTGGATTTTCTTTGGTAAACGAGTGTATAGTACCTATTTATTGTTTTATTTTTACAAATAAACAGAAATAGGCCGATGCCCAGTGTAATGGTCTTGCAATGATTTTCAGGTTTATGTTAATTTTTATGATTAAATTTTATATTACACTAGTGGTCAGAATTTGCGTGAAAAATTAAATGCTAGTACCTATATTCAATATTATCGAGTGTTTCACAACCGATTATACGATTTCTGTTAAATAGTGTCAACATGAATTAACATAAATCTGAAAATGTTTCCAATAACTCTAATACTGAGCTACATTTACAACATAAATACATAATAGACGTGTTTCAGACTACCCGAGAGCGTTCATTCTGATTCTATAGAAATAACGATATTTCCACCCGCACATATTTTAATAATTTCATTATAGTTATGACTGGTAGGTATATTGGCCAAAGAAAGTTATAAAAAAAAACCAGGTAATCTCCAAGTAATTTGTGGTTTCGTGCGAAGATTTAAAGTTTTTATTAATGAGAGTAATATATTTTATGAGAAAAACAAAAAATACAGACAATAATAATGATCGATGACGTACACGTAATTACACATCATTTCAACTATACCGTCACCTGTTGTTTTTAATAAACGAGAAAAATTTGCTAATTTTAACAGTGTTTTTTAATATCGTAATTTATCTGTTATGATACATAATTATTTAACAAATGAAAATATTTGGAGAGCAAATATTCGTACTAACAATACATTATTTATTATCAATTATATTCCATAAAATTATTGTAAGCATTATCTATAAAGAAAATGGTCATAAATTTTTTTGTTTAATCGAAAATTGCTTCTTAATAAATCTACGTAACAATATCTCGACTATCGTAAAGTATGTATAGTGTGAATAGTTGCATTCTTCCTGAATTTTATGGAGTAATTTCTAAATCGGAAATGGAATATTATTGGTCCTCGGGGTATATGTAAAGAAATAACGTGCATATAAAAGTTTTACCGTATAAAACTTTAAGTTCAGATTGGATATTATTAAAATAAAAGTAGGTCACTTTCTAGTATGTAAGCTTTACATTAAGATTATTCAAACGAAATTTTAACAAGTTTGAAATGAACTTTGAAAAATTTAAAAATTATAAAATTAGTTTTATAACAATAAGAATTTCAACTAATTATATACATATACCTATATATATTATATGCACTTGGTAAATTGCAAACAATAAAAATTCTCGAGAAATTAAAATATATTCCCGTTAGTATTAACATCGATAAATAATTATATCATGTGCTTAGTCGGTATATGAAAAGGTTCTGAATTGTATTTTTTTCAAAACCCACTTTTTGTAATAAATGACCTCAAAAAAGTACAATATATATATTATATAGTTGATTAATTTTATTTGCATTTAATAAATCCAAATATCATACGAGAATATGTTGTATAAGTACCTACTGTTGTTAGTAGGTATGAAAATGATCTAAAATCTAAAACTTATACTATATATAATTATGCATAAGATTATGAAATAGTTTAATACAGTTCATACTTTATCAATGAAATAGTACTATTTACTTTTGTCAAAATGAAATGGAATCTTTTCAAAATAACACATATAAAAAATAATAATTATAATAATAAAATAATACATTTGTGATTATCAATTTTATTTTTAACCAATAATTTATTAATGCTGTTTAAATAAATGGATCATTAAAAAACATTTGGTAAAATTGTAATTTCGATAGGATAAGTGAAAATCAAACTTTAAAAAACTCTCCCCCAAAACAATTAAAAAAGTGTAACCGTTTCATTTAAGCTAGTACATTGTACATCATTAAACCACAAAAACTCACATTAATGGTATTTTAGATTTGCGGATTATAGGCATAAAGTTTAGGGGATGTTAAGTTTTAATGATTGTTTTTTAAAACACAGTACCTATAAACCGACGGTATAAATAGTTGTCACTTATTGTTGAAATTTTTATAACTCTATTCTGGCGATGGCAATCCAAAAACATAGAAACAGTCTTTTGGCACAGGTGTACAGAGTTAATTCTACACTATATATAGTATATTATATAGACAAACAATGCATAGGTTCGTGGAGTACCTACAGAGTATATGTGTTCGAGACGTTCGAGTATTTTGTGTTTGAGACGTTTTAAGATTATTATATCGAAAAAAAGGATTTTTTCCAACAAAATAATATTAGAAAAAATACTAAATATAACATCGTCTTAAAATATATTATTACTAACTACCGCGTACATTAAACAAAAAACTACTAAAAAAATTAATTTTTAAGGAAGAATAAATTTACAAAGACTGCAAACAAAATACATAAAGAAAACATTAACATTTTTTTAAATGACGTGTTTTTTTTTATTAGGCATATTCCATAAAATTAATGGTAATTAATTTTAGGCATCACTGATTTAAGCATTACACACACACACACACACACACACTATGTTCTATAATAATATACAATATATAATATGCGTAATATATAATAAATAAATACTTAAGTAAATAAATACAAACTATTCATTTTTAAATTTAAAGTGTAGGTAATGTAACAAAATTATTTCTAATTTTCGTAGTTTTATAAAACTCCAAAAATAATGTAACGAGTTATGTTTAAATCAAGTGACTTTCTAATATTTAAGTATATTGCTCATATATGTATAATAATGCGTAAATTAACAATTATACCTAATACTTATTTTAAAATATTAAATAGTTATTCATATAATATAACCATTTTCTGGCAAAAAATATCTTTATAAATAACGACTGAATTATAGTTAATATAATATGTATATTGTGCATTAAACGTATTAATTACATTTTCAGTTTATAGACATTAACTAAGTAAACTGTGCCTTCCTCACCTCAAGTCTATTGATATTTCAAACCCTCAGACAATGTACGTCAAGTAAGAATAATGAATATAAATATATATATATATAGGTGTTTAATTGAAAAAAATTACTTCAAACCGACTACCGTTTAATCTATGAATAATATACCAATTATAATTGTTATCAAATACATTACTTTTTAATATAAACTTGATAACAGAATTTGAAATAAATAACTAGCTAAAAATGAATTGGAACTTCCATAATATCCAAAGATCCATAATATAATAACTTCCAATATTTATTGTTGTTTTCCACGGGAACGATCCTATATGACCTTGAAGTGTTTATAGTGAGCTGCCAAACAAATTTGATACCAAACAAATGTGTATGATAAAAATTGTTTTGCTGTCACGATAACCACACTTTTATAGACCAGTGGGCGGTGGGGAACGTTAACAAATAACATAACAATAACAATATATTAAAAATCGTTTCTTAGTATCATAACTGTGCATGATTATTTTAAACATGACTTTATGTCTTTATATATTAAAATGCTAGCACATCACATTTGTCACATCAATAGAAGTGACGATATTATATTCTGTTCTGTGATAATTCCGCATTTTTACTTATCTGATACGCAGTCCATTATTTAATAGGTCTATAATTTTTTCAATCAATTATGTTTTACACAAATATATTGGTTAAATCAATATTCAGTAGTAGGTACAATATTTGCGATTATATCGTCTAACACAGTGGTTCTCAACTTTTTTGTTTATGCCACCCAATAAATTGTATTCATTTTATAGTAACTGGCTCCACCACGATTAAAAATAGAAACCAAATTATATGAAAAAAATATTGATATTCGGAGACTCTTAGTTTTTATCATTTTTAATGAAATGGTATTTACCTGTTGAATTTACTGTTAAGCGTCGACATTAAATGTATTATAATATATTATATACGTTTGATACGTGCGTATTAAGAGCTATACATAATATATAATATATTATATTATATTATGATTCGTGTGTAATATGTAATTCATAGAAAACACAAAGATGAATTAATAATAATAATACTATCACTATATTATAATAATCAATTTAGTGGAAACGTAAAGTTTTAAACATGCGAAAAAGTGACTTCTATAAAGTTCTAACTAAATAAAAAGCAAATAAGTTTGTGGTAAATAATATTTAAATAAGGTGACAATAATTTATTACCACGGTACGTGCCTTTTTTCCAGACAACTATTGTAATATAATAAATATTGATTTAAATATACAATTGTATTTATACCCGGTTCTCTAAATATAACGATTTATTGTTCATTAATCGAATGTTTTCGACTAAATTAAACTGATTTCTTTATAGTCAATAAACATAATAATGATTGCATTTGAATGATATATTATACCATTGGTTATTTCGTTATTTGTATATTGTGTATATTTTATATAATATAATTATTCAATGATACCTATATGACTTAATGTGTTATTAATATTATAAACATTAAACATCCTACAAATTATTCATATTAATTATATAGTTACCTACTACGCGATAGCATTACGTTATTTTAATCAAAATCAAATTCAATGTGCAACTATTTGATAACATTTAAATAATATATACAGTAATACTAAATAAGAGTGGATAATAATAAATATTTTATATATAAATAAAATTGTCATTATTTTAATAATGATGTTAACGGAGAAAACACAATGCAATTTATTTTTATATTTGTATAATAAGTTTTACTTTTAAATAACTATATATACACGCTTAAGCATTGCAAATATTCTCATTTTTCATGTTCTCTATACATTTTGAATCTGTGATTACTAAGAGAAAAGCTGTAGTAATAAAGCGTGAACGTGTTTTAATACTGCTAAAATGGGGGTATAACATCCTTTTAATGACGCGTAACATGTAATTCAATCAATACGATAATTTTATTTACAATAAAATGTTAAGTCAGTATACTATATTATAATATATTTGAACCTTGTTTTTTTTCTTTTTCCAGTCCAGTTCTGATTCTTTAATAAAAAAAAAAAAAAATATATAATAACGATTTGGATTCGGGTTTTTCAACAATATAATGTTCTAAAATATTACATGATATTAACCAAGGGTAAAATTATAAAATTAAAGTATAATATTAATGGATAAATAAATGTTCGGATTTCTTTTATGGTTCTAGGTTCCAAAAATTAATCTTTGATGTGCGATACTTTTACTTTAATTTTTGTGTTATAACCAGTTTCAAATTTTATGTTAATTTTTTTCAATTTTAACCCCGGCTCTGGTTAGTATAATGATATTTTTCACTAGTTAAATACTTATTTAATGGCAAAATAATTAACCAGTCGAGTTAAATAATAATAGAAACATACATTTTTAACTAGGCTTTAACTTTTTAACTACCTACCTAGTTCATAAACAATTTTTAATATAAATATTGGGTATATACAAAATTACTACAAAAATACATAAAACATATTAAAGTTGTTTGACGTGGTGATTCAAACGGTTAAGCGATTTAATACCTAAGGAAAAACGTGGGATTCCACTAAAAACAGATACATGCAAACATCTCAAAGATAACGTTTATGTAAATATCTGGCCGTTAACGAAATAATCCACGTACTTTTTAATTAATCTATAAAAAAAATCAGTATTTTATAAATATAATATTATATTTTATTTTATATTATACATTTTACGAGGAATTAAAAAAAAAATACAGAAGAATTCAATTTCGATATGGGTACTGAGAAACCTACAAGTTCGATCAACTAATAATAGGTACCTTTTTTTATTTTATCGCGGTTAAATAAATGCATTATATTATTAAAATTTCAAATAACAATGATAAGAAAAACTAATGTACGCATCGAATAAAAATCCACTCAAGAAAATGATTTACCGGTAAACGCTTCAAATCAAACATCCTTTTTTCTTTACAGTGGACTTCAACTTGGATGTAAATGCATGATGTGATGATTAAAAAATATATATATTTTGGCTAATCTATATTTATAGCGGATAAATTTAAAAACTCTAAAAATGTAAAATATAATAGTCAAGCACTGAGTTACCAATTTATGGGTCCAGTACAATTTAAAATTTCGGCCCCCTAACAAATTTTTAGGAGGTTGTTTTTATAATTTTCTGAATACATTTTGAACAATTAATTTGCCGACTATCCGAAATACTCTTTCAAAAACGATAAATAAGCGAAAAAAAAATGGTGATAAACTTTCTCTTTTTATCGACTGAACTTAATTTTGCCGACTATTTTCCAGAAATTGAATTTTGTTTGCATATTTTCGGAGGGTTCTTCCTTCGAGCAGGCCCAGCTTAAATGTTCCATTTGTCCTAGCATAAATAAGACCTTACGTACAATTTATATCACTGCAGATTAGTTGATATTATTACAGAACACTACAATAAAATATAACTGATAGGTCCTATACATAAGTATTTTATATGCCTACCAAGGATTTGTATGATTATCTGTGTGGTTCTATAATATAATTATTATTTATATAAATTAAAAATGGATTCATTACCATGTTTTTATTGTAAACTATGACGTTTTTCATAAGAAATATACTTACAAGAAATATTCGTTAGTTTATTCATTAGTTTTATTTCATTTTATTATCTCTTAAAAGACAACACGCTGCATAATTTATTATAATTCCAAGCAGAACGTAGGAATTAAGTGCAGTTAGATTAAAATCCAATATATTATTTACTTTTCTCGTATAAGTGTATAGGTAGTAGGTACGTAAACCCTTTTTATAATAATAATATAATATATACACAGTATCATTATCGTTATTTAATATTACATAACATTATTATAATTTTATTATAAAATAGGAAACAGAAAATAAGACGTATAATTAATTCCACTTTTGTAGGAGGAGACAACAAATTAATACATAAAGTCTAACATATTAATTAAAAATAAATTATTACAAGGTTAGTGGGAGACATGTTTATATATACTTCTATTATAACCCCCCGGCGTCATGGGTGTACCATTTTGTCGAATAAACTATTAAAATAATATGTCAATATGTAAATTATGAAAGTGTAATTAAAAACAAATTAAAATTACTGTTTTTATTTTTATTGTAAATCTAATTTAATGAACACAAAGTTTTTCACGCGAACGCTTATTCTACGAATTGCCAGATTTAATCATTTTAAAAAAAAAACGAATTATAATAGGTGTAATAATAATAATAATTATTATATATAGGTAGGTACGATTAGAAGCTGTTCCATTGATTTTCAGTGATGAAAATATTTTCACGAAAAACAATTAGATAGATAACAAACAAAAATTGATTCAAGAATAAACGTTCTTAGATTAATAATTGTTTTCAAATTAAATCACCTGTATAATGGTTTTAGAGAAGACAAATAAAGAACTTAGAAGATAATCGACATTGGTATCTTATATACAATTAATAATAATAAATCCAGTCAGTATGGGTCAGTGGTGGCGGATATATTGAATTTAAAATCAATGACAATAATATTGGTAGGTATCTAAAAAAAAGAATAACGTTTTTTTTTTCAAAAAATAAATTTATTAACTAATATTGAAAAATGAATAACGTATATTGATTAGTATAATATGAAATGTGAAAATCTCAACATTTAAGATTGATTTTGTTTTCGAATAACAAGAAAATAAAACCAAAATAATTATTTATATTATAAATATCACATTTACACATATGTATTGGCTTATAAATCTTGAAAAATTGATGAAAAATAGAAGTAAATAATAAACATCAATATAAAAAGCGATTCCTGACTTGGAATCTAAGATGTGATTAAAAAGAGAAAAAAAATTGTTGTTTACACCTTAAGTAACGAGCTAAATATATGGAATACCACGATAAGGTCATATCTCTAAAACTGTGTCATCTATTAATTAGCATTGCACCTAGATCTATACCATAATACTCCATTCAATGCCTTTCTTTGTTTTGGATAATTATGAGCTTTTTTTAAACAAATATCGTAATAACATAACAATAGAATAAGTGGTATTGACATACGATCACTGTTATAAATTACTTTCTAAATTAATTTAAATATTTTTCAATAATTCGCCGGCTTATAGTATAAAAATATTTAATTTCGTGTTTTTAAATTTATTCAGGAGAACGCTTACGCTTTTAAGGTTTGGACGTTCATATAATTTATTCAGTTATTTGATTCAAACAAAATTGATATCAATATTTAGATAAAGTTTCACTTGTTTAAACAGTATTAATTATTAATTAAAATTTATAATCACTAATTAGTCATTTATAGTATAAACAAAAAAAGATTGTTGTTTTGAAAAAGTTCCAGAGATTATGATAGAACTACAAAAGTTTTTCATACTACAAAAATATAGTTTAATATTATATGGAATCTTTTATTCAATAATGTACTTAAAGAACTCTGATGTTGGATATAAAATCACGATCATTGAATTTTCATATTTCATAAAACATTTTTTTTTTTTTTTATTGTGTCATACAACCACAACATGACTAATGCAAACAAATGGTGACAGATCTTAATTACATAAATAAATTAGAATAAAATAAATAAGTACAATTCAGGGTCTACATAAATATGAATAAACAAAATAAAATAAAACAACATAATATAAAAATGAAACTAATTAAAATTAAAAAAATGTATGGTACATAATTGTTAAAATTATTAGGTATGTTGATTATTTTTAGTGTTAGATTACCTTTCACCTGAATCTTGCCACTTCGATAACGTTTGAAGTTGCTTAGAGTATCATATATAAAATTTTTGATGAATATTGGTTGATCATTAGTGTATATATTGAAAAGTGTGGGGACTAGCACACTTTCTTGTGGTAGCTCGTTTTATTGTCTTTAGTTAGGGTTTTAATTTTTGAGATCAGCAATTTATGATTCACTGTATCATATGCTGCCGTTAGGTCTATAAATACTACACCAGTTATCTTTTTTTCTTCATGACCATTTTTATGTGTTGGGTGAGGCTCATTATTTGTCCGCTATAGGACCTCTCTGGTCTAAAACCTTCCTGTTGTCTGATGAGCTCATTATCTATGTACATTTAGGATTAATTTCTCATATAGCTTGTAGGTAATGCAGAGGAGGAAGATGTGTCGAAAATTTTGAAATAGTCCAGAATATTACTTGGTTTCATGAGCGCAATGTTTTTTGATTTCCTCCAGGTTTTGGGAATTTGTTCTGTGTTAGTGATGTTGTTGAATAAGTCTAGGCGCCATTTTTGGGCAATAGGTCCAAAGTGCTTAATTTGTTCCGTTCACATATCATCTATACCCGCTGCTTTTCTGTTTTTTTAGTTCAGCAATGGTGGTTTGAAGTTCTAGAGTTGAGAATAGATTGCTTAATAGATTACTGTATAGCCTGTTTTCTGGATGTTTTGTATTTTTGTTTTGGTTGTATTTTTTTTGCCCGTCCGTTTATGAGTAGTTGATGCGCCACTTGATTTGCTGTTACTGTTGAAGTCAGTGTTTTAGATTTCATAGGGTCGCAGTCGAGTTTCTTAATAAGTCCTATAAGTCTTATAAGATGTAAGTTTAACAAATTTTTATAAATTGCTCAAAAGTTAAAACTTGGGACTTCATTGGCAAGATGCATTATACGAGGAACTACAGAATTACCAGGATAGTTAATGGGACAGAAAATTAGCATAAAGTGAGTACATTTTCTCTTGATATCCACTAGAAGAGTAAATTAGAAGAGTGAATCAACAAAACCAGAAAGAAGTTATCTGAGAAATGTTATACTAGCTGTTTTTTGGCTATCCGACAGGCTATATTCAAGCCAAGCAGCTGATCAATAAGCGTGTAGTGATGTGAAGGGTAATCGCTAATTGACTTAGGTATTCCATGGTTTAACCAGTTGACAATAACGAAAAAAAAAAATCTAAAACAATTAGATTTTCACACATACTGGCTAGAGACTCCGCTCAAATTAAATTTGGCGAAACTCACATCGAATGGTCAAAACTTGGGACTAACGATATAAAGACAAATTTCAATGAACATGGAATTAATACCCTATCAAATACCAGAGTAGCCAAATTCTTATTATTATATACTCTTTTAAGTCCACTGACTCTTAGAACAAAAATATACATTTATAAGACCTATCTAAGGTCAATTATATTGTGCGATATGCCGGACCTGTTTGATCTCCAAACATTTCAGAAAGTACATAGACAAAATTAGAAGCATACCAATCAATCACACTCAAAATGATAATGGGGGGGGGACACTATTATGTGTCGAATAACAATTAGAAACTCCCTACGAGTAGAAACATTGAAGAAAGACGCAACGATATTTAAATATAGAATAACAAACTTCAACTATATATGTGAAATAACCATAACAACCGTTTTTAAATCATCATTAAAACATCAACTAAACAAGATTTGACGATAAATTCATCGGCCATAATCAATCGACAACTCACTAGTACGTTCATCTCTCTGTCAGGAGAACAAGGCTCGATACAGGAGAGCTAGCAAGAACGCGGCGTCTCACCAGTGTACGGTACGGGGATTTTAAATGAATAGACTTTTGGATATTAAATATTGAATTATCGTGATATTCTATGTAAAAACCGGCCCTATATAGACGTTTATCATTGTTAATCAGTGATACAGCGATAACGATAAAAAAAAAAAAAAAAAAAAAAAAAAAAAATAAATAAATAAATATTATAGAAAAATTTTAAATTAATTTAAAAAAATGATTGAATGTTGTTGT
>JAIPRL010001893.1:0-70577 GCA_025469235.1 Pemphigus obesinymphae
TCGATTTTACAAAATCGTATTTTTCGTAATTTTTTGGTAGTTTTTGCTTACGCATTAAAAAACTATTATGAAAATCGAAAAATGACCTCTTAAAAGTACCAACTAGATGAAATTTGCTACCGGAAACCGGGTATGAGTGTAAAGATCGGAGCACTCCTTCTGGTAGAAAAAGTGTTTACAGAAAAATAAAATTAAAAATTAAAAAAAAAACATCATTGTAAAACCATAAGCTTCCTCGCTACGCTCAGAATCTAAAATACCATACGTTTTATAATATTTTAATGTTTTTAGATTATGAGCAAAGTGAGAAATGTATTGGTTTACAATGATGTGTTTTTTTTTAATTGTAAACTATTTATAGAAATTTTTAGCTTTGAGTCATTTAATTCATAATAGTCTTGATTTCAGGTTTTAAGACCTGAACATTTAATACAGTATTAAAATTACGTCATTCTAGCTATACACAAAAATTTAAAAATCGGTAATACAATAATTTTTAATAGCTATTTAATTTTTTTCGATAGTATGTATTATTTTAGTATGAATTATGAAATATGTTCGAATTTCGGGGAAATAATGGATCTATAAACTTTAAATTTTCACCAAAAACGTAGGTACATTATGAAGGCAAAAAAATTTTGAAAATGTTTATCCAATTTCGGTTTATATTAATAAAATAATATTTTCAAATTTAAGTTCTTTAATTTTTAATAGGTACTTTATAAAAAAATTAGATTTTTGACATATATTATTTTTTAATATGTATATTTTGTTTAAAAAATTAATATTGAAGTCAGAATTTGGCGGTCGGACTTGGTTTTAAAGTTGTATCAAATTTAAATTTTACGATTTTATCAATATTCGTTTAAGAAATATATTTTTTTATATTTTACGACAGTTCTCCGAAACTGACTGTGTCGTTTTGCTTGAATCCCTTTGCTTCCAATTCATTTTTTGCAATTTTTTTCAACTTTTTTTTGTTCATTATATTGTATAATATTATCATATATATATATATATATATGTATATATTATTAGTATAATCTGCAGTAATTGTCAAGTATATCCACCGAAGCTTCGTTTAGAATCGATTTTCTAGAAAAAATTCATTGCTTTCAAATTCAATATATCCGTCATCATTATCCTACCCAACGTACGAAGTGTTTTCCGCCTTTTTTTTATATATACATTTCTAAACATACCTACAAAATAATAATTAATAACAATAATAGTTAATATAATTTTTTTTTAAACCTGCATTTCGTTCGTTAGATGTCAGTAAGAACGGAAGCACATCGCTTATCGGACATGATACTCTTGGTGGATGTATTGCATTTGAAAGCAATGATAAATCATTGCATTAAAAAAAACGATTTTGAATGAAGCTTCATTGTGCTATACATAACTATTAATATTAATAACGTTATTCAATTATTCGTGATTTAAAAAAATTATTTAGATAAATTTATCTAGATATACAATTATTTATCTTAGATAGTACTACAGATAATTCATACATCATTTATTTAGATAAATTTATTCGGATAAATCTCAACACTGATTACAATACATCTAATACTCATGAGCTTAATTCTTGAAAAAATCGAAGATGAACAAATAAATAAAAATTTAACTTAAATGAGTTAAATTAAGTCAATTCTAAAAGCGTTATAAAGTTAAAAACTAATAGCTATACTAGTCAAAGGCGAGTAAGATAAAAAAAAAATCCACTCTAATTTATTAGTCAAGTTAAACTAACCTAAGAGTTATAACCACCTGCGGTTATAAAGTTAATATAGTTATTAAAAATAATTAATTCATTACTTTTAAAGCTAAAGTGAAAAATATTTCACTTTTATTACAGTTCAGTTTAAAAAAAAATTTATAATTTTTATTTTTCATTAAACAAATTAGAGTTTGAATATTTAGAGTTATTCTAATTTTTAATAAATTTACCCACATTTTAATGTTCTTTAAATATTAAGTGCATACTCATTTATTCATAAAATAAATTAATCAATTGAAATATAAATAAAATAATTAATAAGTCCGGTTAAAAAGTAACATAAAAAAAAAAAATAAAAAAAATAAAAAAAAATGATTACATTTTTAACTAACTTTAACATATTAATTAGTTAATTCCCACCTTTGGTTGGATATAATTATGTAATAGTTTATAAGTTAAGATGAAAAAACATATTAATTTAATACAGTTCAAGAACAAATTAATTATATGTTTTAGTATTTATTTTTGCGCGTATATGTATATGTATAAATCAATCGTTCGTTTAGTCAAAGCCAAAGTGCAATAACCCAAACAAATTTAAAAACCAGTTGTAACTGCCCTAGAAATGAATTCTTAATACAACATTTCTATACAAATATCATACAATACAAATTAGGTAGATTATTTTTCAATATAAACGGTCAATTTAATAAAAATAATTCATTCAGACATAGATAGTAGAAGTTGATCCGTCGGCACTTTAGTCCACGGGCAGTATAGTGCATTATTATTATTTTAAATTTTAAAGCAAAGATAAATCATTGCATTTGAAAATAATCCTGAGCGAAATTCAGTATAATGTTATTAAAAAAAATAATAAGAATAAATAGGCAACCATGATGAATATATTTGTTATATATTGTTATTTTTGTTATGGAAGGTAGTTTTTCTTTACGCATAACTGCAATACTAATGGAAAAATTGAAAAGTTATTTCTTTAAAGTACCACCTAAAATCAATTCGCTATTAAAACAGTTCTTTATTCGAAAACTATTACTCGAACCCTTCTGCCCAAAAAAAAAAAATGTATACAAATTACAGACACAAAAAAAAAAAAAAAAACATATTAAAACCAGTGCGTCGAACTGTATATTATATATATACTAGTAATATATTATAGTAATATAAATATATATTATAAATGCGTTTGTGTAGATCAATTGGTTTTCAATACAATTCGCTGTACGACGAATAAAATATAATAATAATAATAATTTATTATTATTCGCAGTGCGTTGATGGATATTATTATAATATATTGTAACTACGCTATAATATATAATATTTTAGGGTCGATAGTCGAGTCGAACAGCGTAAAATTTTGCGGAGGCGAATATATGGTTTCCGTACGTTTTTACATCACGAATATGATATATGGACGGGAAAAGGATTTTATTTTTATTTTACCTCCGGGCCTCGTACGTTTAACCGCACCATCACACGACGTTCGGCATATGGCAAATAATATCAATATTTATCGAACCGTTCGATTTTCGCGGTCCGTCGAACACGTTTGCGTATACTATTATTATTATTATAATCATTATTATTATTATTATTATTATTATTATTGTCATGTGTATACAGTGCATAGTGTATATATAAATATAATAATAATCAGAGCCGTAGCAAGGGCTTGGCGAAACTGGTCCAGACCAAGGGCGCAACAGAAAAGGGAGCGCAAAAATCGAAATTCAGTAATATTTATCTATCCCTACATTTTCAAGATTGGGGGGGGGGGCGAAAATTCCACAGGCAAAATCTTGTAAAAGTAAGTCGATGATTTTCTTCTTTTGCTCATTAACTAGATTGTTAGGGACTGGGGGTGCGACTCCAAAAAATGTATGAGTTTTTTTCCTTATTATTATCGAATGAGAGGCGGAAATTCGGTTCTCTGCCAAAGACGCTATCGAATCTTGCTACGGCTCTGAATATAATATATATACACACACACACGTCTTAACCAAATATCATTGGTAGAATTAACAATATGCAATAATCAAATTTTAACGAAAGAATATTTGTTGAAATAATAAAATGTTCATTATTTTAATATATATATTGTTAAATTAATAAAGAAAAATGTGTTTACAACAACAAATTCATTTTGTAAATTTTACACAAAATATATATAGGTTATAATTTAATAAAAATAATTTGTAAAATTAATACAGATTTATTATCATAATAAAATATGTTGTTAAATTGAAAATATATTCTGTTTGAATTGACTATATTTTGATTAACAAACGGGCGTTTGTTGTATACGAAGAAGAAAGAAAGAAATGAAACATTTGTATTCAATTGGACAATTTTACCCAAGACATTGATAAAATATATTGTTAAATCAATAATACGTTTCGTTATTTTATTGCGTTAAATTAACAAACATTTTATTGGACGTATATTAACAACCGTATTATTAAATTAATTTATATTTTTATTGAAAACACAGATATATTTGGTTCAGTGTGTATATATATATATTATGGTAAAATAATGTAATATTATTGTACGCGATAATAATACGAGTAAATAGGTTAGCGTGAAAAAAAAAAACAGTGCCGCGGTCGAGTCTGCGGGCGAAGGGCGCGTCGGCGGGCCGGCCGATCGCTCCCTCTCGGCGTCGAGAGACTTGCGCGCGTGCTGCCCGGCGGACGGTTGCCATATGCTTTTTGTGTGTATTTTATTTTTCGGTATTTGTTTTTTACTTATCCTCACCACCCCACATCACGGTTTTCCACAGTTTCGCGTCCCCTTTTTGAATACCCGAAGTTTTTTTTTTGTAAACCTTACATTATTATAATATATCTACTGGTATACGTATATTATAACATATAATATAATGTTGAACGAAATATCGCGTGTACACACTGCGACCCTTCAACGTCATTTATAATAATTATTTATCGTACGATTTATGTATTGTTATTTTCGTTACCATAATATTACAGTAAAATATATAATATTGTAACTAAATTTTCATGTAAGACGGAAAACAACATGTTTTATGACTGGAGGACGGGATAAAAGGACTATATAATATGATGAGTGCTAATAATGTCCTAATTTCTCGTGTAATCGCCATGATTTCAAACGATTAAAACGCGTTTTCAATATCATATTAAAATAATACCTATACAGTGATTAACATAATTATCTGTGCGGTGTTGAGTCCGGATAAATAAAATTTTTCCTAGACAAAGATAAGTCATAATAATATTATCTAGTTAAAGATAAATGAACTAACATTTTATCTAGATAAAAATCAGAAAAAAATATTTTTATATATATATATTTTTTTGCATGTAAAAATTAAAGAAATGAAAATATTTTTATATTTTTCCAAGATTCTTGTTAAATGTTTAAACGATATAACACATCGTAATGAAATTATCGTAGCCATAACCTCACAATTACAGGATTCGTTTTCCTCCACTATCCTTATCCTTTTTATTCCAAAAAAGGTCTTCCATTCCATTTTCATCTACTTAGCATAGGTAGGTATATAGGTAAAAAAAAATACTCATTTGGGTTCACCTATATAAAGTCGGGGTGACTCGCGCAGTTTAAATCTATAATATTCTTCGATTCGCTGTACAAGTGAAATACCTCGCCGAGTAAATATTATTGTAAATTAAATACGTATTTATATAAAATATATATATATTGGCGAAAAAACATTTGGAAGAAAATGGTCCGCACAGTTTATAATTAAAAATAATATATACCAGATACCCGAATAATTAATAAAAAATAATTAATTGTTTCGCCCAGATTCCCTGTAGAATTTGACAGAAAACACATAATATAATGAAAATAATAATATGAACACATGTACATAAAATAGGTACATCATTTTATTTCAATAGTACATAGATAATCTATGTACACTCATTTTTCAGGATTTTAAAAATAAAATATCCATCTATTAAGTATTCGCGAAAATTAGAAAAACTTCCCTTAAATTTTTATTTAATGTGTCCTCACACGGTATTTGGAAAATAATAATATTTTCAACATATTCTGTTGATGATTACTTGAAAATATCTTTTAGACAAATTATTGTTCAAATATTACACTATTATGATTAACGGTAAGCATACCGAATGAAATCTTATGTAAATATTTTTGAAATTCACTGTAGTCGGAAGAATGAAAAGTGGTCGCTGGAAAATATGTTAACAACTACTTTTTTTTCTGATAATAAGGAGGAGTTCTCAAACTAAGACACGCGAACTGCACGGACGGTGTACAACATCCATACGTCTTTATTATTTCCTTTTTAGGTTCTTTTTGGGTACAAATAGAACGTTTGGCTATTGTAGTTTTATTTAAGGGGTTGTGGAACGTTATCACGATTTTGACGCATATCACTAAAAACTATTTTACATTACCCTGACGAAAATAAACCGCCAAATGCGTTCGAATCAGCGACCACTTTTCATTCACCCCCCGACTATAGAATTATTTTCAACGGTATGAGGAATTTAACTTTTCCATTGCTAATTTCACACTAGTAGTGCAAAAGTTTGTTGGAGCGTATTTTATGAGCATAATAGCTGGACATTACCCCGATAAAAAATATAAATATATATGTTTAGGAAATACTGTTAAAACGGATTCTTAAAGTGATTTTAAATTAAAAATACTTACTTTCAAATCGATAGAGGACAACATTTTGGAGTAAACCTCATTTGAGATTTTTAATTTATTGCTTTTAAAAAACTTATTAAAGCTTAAAAAAGTAAAAAAATAATTGTTTTTTTAATTAATAAATTAAAAAACCTATATGAGGTTAACTCCAACATATTGTCTTTTATTGATTTGATAATAGGTGTTTTAACACAAAAATGATTTTAACACTTTTGCGGAAATATCTTTTTTTAATAAATATCGTGATTACACAACAATAAAAAGTGGTAGACACGGAACTAATTTTAAATTATTATATTTTTATATTTCTAGACATTTTTTAAAAGTTGCATATATACAACCCCTTAAAAAACGAGAGTCGTTTTAAATTATAGAACTCGATTTGTAGGACATTGTTGGTTTACTAACAAAATTTGTTGAAAAATATTTTCAATGTTATGAGCTTTTTTAAATGCATTGCTAGTTCACATAGCAGTACAAAAGTTTGTTGGGCTTATTTGATGAGCTTAAATTATAGAACTCAATTTTTTGGACATTATTGAAATACTTGAAAATTTGTTGGAAATCATTTCCGTAGTTATGAGTTTATTAACTACTCATTGGAAACAAAAATTTGCTTATTATGCAAAGCAAAAATAAATTACGAACAAACCCCAACAACACATACCCTACCTGACTTTCCATTTTGTACTTAACTAGTATCTAGAATAATAGGGTTGAATCATTTTTATTTTTTAGAGGGGTATAAGTATATTTAGGGGGCTAACTGCTAAGTCCTCTTAGTATTATTTAATAGTCCCTTCAGAATTTTAATATGAAGTGGTCATTCCGCAATAGAAATTGTACACAATATTAATAAATTGCAATAGAAAAGTTAATATGAGCAAAAAGAAAAAAAAACATTTTGCCACCCCCACCAAAAAAAAAAAATTATATTTCTCCATTTTTTTTCTTTATAATATTATAAATATTTAATTATGTCTAAAATAAATAATGTAAATAAATAAAATTTGTAGTTTGAGTCTGTAATATAAATAAAAATGGTAAAAATATTATTTTCCTTATTTTTCCGACAGTTCTAAAAACCAAAATGAATTTTTTAATTTAGTTATAATGATATTAGGCACCCACGACTAAATGGAAACTTTACCACTAAACTAACATAAAGAATCGTTATAACGCCAGTTATTATATATTAAATAATATATAATATCTAATACCCGTAGGCTATATCATTTTGATTTCATTGCACGTACCTTACCTGAAAAATGTAATTTTATATATAATGATAATATAGAATAATAAAATATAATATATTATAAATCATAATTATTTACAATATTGCAGTTATATCATTCAAAATTTGGCTCTGGTTAGTGCCAAAATTTTCCCACAGGTACAACTAGCATTATTAATAATAATAATATATTTATATACCTACTATAAATATACTATAAACAAGAGTTTATATTGATATAATAATTATTTTAGAATCGTTTTAAGAATACAATTATTTATCTTTGCTTTTAAAATTAAAATAATAATGATTCATTATTCTGTCCAGGACCGAAAGAACGAAGGACCAACTTTTTAAAACATATATTTACACCAATTTAATATGCTCAATCTTAAATTCTTAATTTATCTAATATATTATTCTTAAATCTTACAAACATGGTATATAGCTTTCAAACATATAATATATTCATTTGCGGAAATTGGGGGACTTGAGAGAGGTTAGCCCTCTCAAAAACGGTTTGAAAAATTATTATATTTAAATGCATTTATATCGATTCATTTGATAAAAACGCAAGAACATTTCGTTTAGTAGAAAAACAATTTCAGGTTTTCACAAATCCATTCCTATATTCGTTTTGATTTAACGATTAAACATGAAAATGTTAATGAATTTGTTTGTGTGAAAGAACACACATGCTCCAAATCTGAATATTGAATATAATTCTATATCCATTATCGATATGACAAACCGCATTGGCCTATCCAGCCTGTATTAAAGGTAGGTAACTATAATAAAAATAAATATAAGTGTAAGTATGACTAAATGACTTATCACTGTATTTTCAATGTCACATGGAAAAATAAAATAAAATGTCTCCTTATGTAAAACCAATTTAGGAGGCGAAAAATGTAATGAAAAAAAAACAGTTAGCTGAAATATATATTATATAAGTATACCTAACTGTTCCTAAGTTCTACTGAAAACAATTTTTTAGTTGGTAATTATGTATATAGTCTTAACTCAACCCGATTTCCGCTAATGAATATATTAGTATAAATATATATATATAATATTTCAATTTTAACTTTTTTTTATATTTTCTCGAATAAAAATGAAAAAATATAATTTTTAATTTTCCGTATATAATTTCCCTTATAATAATATGTTAATTCGTTATGTTTTTCAGTTTTCTGAAGTTTAAGACGGGAAACATTATTATTATCTATAAGGAAAAATTTGTTAATTCAATAATGATATTGTTATTATTAATCAATGTGTTACCTATGTATTGAATGAAAATGTAAGTTAAAGAGATTCATTTTAACTATTAAGGCGAAGCAACCCGATTAACTTGTGTGCTTCACAGCCCCGCCAGCAATTAATAGTTTTTATCAATCCCTTAAAATTTAGTTACATAACACGAGTGTATAGTTTTTTTGATCTAAGGTCTTAAATTATTTTATGCATGCAAATAATATACGCCCAAATTCATTGTCATAGTAAGTCGGCTTTATTTTTTAGGTCGTAAAACGCATTACGTCTAACATGATCCGTTGGGCGTATCTATTATATATTATAGTATAATATACAGTATACACTTTAAACATATTATTATTATGTATGTAAAAAACGCGTAACAGAAGAAAAAATAATAATAGGTACACTTAATGATTTTGTGCACTTCCTCTCGTTATAAAATGTATTTATTTGCTTATCCACCTCTCGCAACTCTATACATCCCGGGAAAAATGAAAATAGTCTCACGACATTTAAAATATGTTGTCTATATTCTTTATCTGAGTGTTAAGCAGTCCAATAATTCTGCATCAATCGTAGATAGTATCCAATTAAGATAGACTATTTTATCGTGTCCGTATAGATCAGTTGAAACCAATTTATATATATTGCTGATTCAGTGCAGTTTTCAATATTTATTAAATAGCATAAAATCTGAATGTGGATGATTTACGAGTATACAGGGCTATGCCTAAGAAAGGGACGCAGTAATAATAATAATACCGAAAGGGCAATTTCAACAATTTTGACGAAAATCATTGCACGAATGCAGTGGCGTTTTCTAAGCGAATTTTTCGATTTCTCAATTTTTCGCCAGGGGCGCTGATGGACAGATTGTCCCCGTCCCTAGCTGCATTATCACCGAATCATTGGAATAACGATAGGGATTTTTATACGTATAAAATGTTTAAAATGTATATTACCATATTGAATAAGCTGGTTATTTTCTAAATGCTATAATATTTAATTTTATATTTAATCATTTTAGTTTCCATAAATCCGCTTAATCGCCAGTTTAATGAAAAAACATTCAATGTAATTAAATTGTTAATTTTATATGTACCTAAATCTATGTTAAGTCGTTTAATACGTATACTTATTGTTGTGATATCGTATTATCACTTATCAGTGATAACAGAGATTGTCAGATTACGACAGTCGTTCTTTCATCACAACACACGTATTGTAATATAAAATGTGCTTTTTGTTATATTAAAAATAATACATTAAAAGTTAGTAAATTATGTTTATTTTATTATCCTTTTTCTAATAACGTTCCCAACAAACATTATGTGAAGAACATAACGAAACACTTATAGTTTAATTATGATTGTAATTAGATTTTCTCTATACCCACAAGGCGTTTGAGGGTTTCAAATATAATAAATGTAAAATAATTATAATTGCAGGATAAACGAATACATATTATTACATTTTCATCCACTGCAACGATTCTGGAAAACATCATATATATTACACCTGCAGCACTGTACACATCGAATAGGTAATTGTCGTAACAAATAAATTGATAAATTAATACGTTTTTAGAGTTCAAAATTTTATGAAAATGTATTTTTAATAAAAACGGGATTTTTTAAGGGAAAAATTACCCCCGTAGTCTGTACAGTATAAACTACAACGAATTTTCTGCCAAAAACCTCTATACCAGAAAACTCTTACATCGGCTCATTCTGCCCGAAAAAGTGTATACATCATTCATACAAAATAAAGTAGTAAAATAAAAAACACATCGTTGTAAAAACAATACTTTCATCGCTACTCTGAGAATCTAAAATATTTAATAGAAGAAAAAAATTATTTTTCCAAAATGTAGTAATTTCTCCAATTGTTTTTAGTTTTTTTTTTCCGAGACTTGGAAAAAGTTGTTTTCTCCGATATTTCCAGGAAAATAACCGACTTTTTTATGTTTACATTTTTTTAAAACAATATAATATGCGATATAGTATAATACCATATATATATATATTATCCGTATGAACTGTTATATATATACGTATATATCGAACGGTGTTTTTGAGTGATATAATATAAGTAACGATAACGAACGACAAGAATTTCCATTTTCGTGTTATTCGTTTGCGAAACAACTTAAAACAATGTCACGTCAAATACGTATGGAAACAATAACAAAACTGCAGGGTATACCAGTATAGCGATACAATACAGTATTTACAACGGTGACACAAGTCAAATTTTGTATTTATTCATGCCGTTTGAACATTCACGTATTGGTCTACAGAAATCTAATAAATTCATTGGTAATACGTCCAAGTTTACCTACCTATACCTACCTATCTTGACCACACTGACTTTTTCTATGTTTTATACAACAGCAGAATCCTATAATATACCGTCACTTTTACCGGTTTTCTATCTTTGCATCGCAAAGTTTCCATTCCGATTTCTTTTTATTCCACGATAGTATAATGCACAATATACATACACATTACATACCATATAAGACATAGAATATATACTACATATTACACATATATTTATACATGTATGTGTGTTTGTGTAAAGTTTACGCGTGGGTGGTAATATTTTATATGACAATCGGTTAGGTCGGTATAAAAAATAAACAAGAATATCATAATATAGTACCTTCTTACCTATATATATATATATATATATATACTTCCTACTATAATACTATATCGATTAAATAAGTTTTGAGTTTTAATCACGATTATTGGTCTGTAAACTATATACCTACCTATTATAGGTACACATGGTACATTTTGCCTCATTTTCGCCCAAAATCTATTTGTAACTGATTAATTAATTGATTTTCAGTGTTCGGAACGTTCGCTTAAAAATTTAACTCGTTCACGTTCATGAGGTTCAAATGTTGTTAAATGAACACGTTTACATTCATGTTCTTTAAAAAAAAAATTAACGCATTTATTTGATCGTTCATTTTAATTAATTAACTACCTATTTTACCAAAACGTACATTTTTCTTATATATTTGCCAAAAAAGTTACCGATTCATAGAAACTATCGTTTTAAATTTGTAACGGACCCAAGAAAATTGCAGTACTTATGAGTATTATATTTAAATCTATCAAGGTTTATATCGAAATTGTATTATATTTTACTTTAATTTGAATGGCCTGATAATCGTTAATATCCCTTGAAAATATGAACGTCATTCGTGTTCACGTTCTATATTTGACAGAAACGAAATAGCGTTCGCGCGTCGTTCACAAAGTATGGACGTGAACACATGAACGTCGTTCTTTCCAAACATTGTTAAATTTGTACAATAAAATATGAATTAATAGTTAAACAAGACTGCACAACAAATCCAAATTGAAATTTCCATAATTTTATAGATATTTTTAAGAAATAATAATGTTAAAATATCGTTTTAAAAATACCTAATAACTCGACTTTTTGGGAACGCAATTATCGTTGCCGACTTTATTCTAAAACTTCAACTTTCATTAAGTTAATTTTAGGTTACTAAACATAAGTTTAAACATCTTAAATTCCCGCTGTGTCCGTCCGTCTGCCCTTAGTTACTAGTACATAGTTGTGAGTTTGTTGGTTTGATTACCAGAAAGATAGATATTATTCATTTTATATGTCCGTCGGTCTCTACAATTTGTTGTTGTTGTTCCAATATCGCGATATTTATAATTTGTATTCGATTTGTTTTACATGATTTATCTTCTTTATACATATAATTTTTTTGTACGTGTGTATATCATCAACTCCTCCTAAACGGCTGGACAGATTTTGATAAAATTTTTGTGTATGTTTGAGTAGGTCTCTGGATGGTTTAGATTTACAATTAGACCCGGTAAAGAGCACATGCAACTGTGTTCTAGGAAATTTTTTTTTGTTTTTTTTTTAAGATTTTTCGCATATAATAACATATAACTTCAAAATTTCACTCCCCCATCACCCCCCCCCCCCAAATAAATGATAAAATAAATTTATAAATATATTAATAATTTTATTAATAAATATATAAATAAATAAATTTTAAAATGAAAAAAATCATAAGTTAATAAATAAATGACCAATAATAGAGAACAGCCTTTTTTTCTGTACCACGTTTGTGAATATAATGTTGAAATTTTTTACATTTTTTTTTTTTTTTTTACGGAATTGTTCCAAATATTTTCCTGTGTATCTTCACGTCGCCCATTTTTTCATTTTTTGATGGAGGTGGGAAGGGAAGAAGTGTATTGTAATTATGATATTTATGGTGTATTGAAAATTAAACGATTACAAAATCAAAATAGTGGATGGTTATGCGTTATTTTAACTACGACTAATAATAGAGTTGATGTAATAAACTCGCAAATAATAATTAGTGAGTTTAAAGCAATAGAAATAGGTAGATTATTTTTTCATCGATATAGTTATCAACAGTGAAGAATCGAAACATTTTCTTCCTACACAGTTCTTAAATTCCCAAATACCATCTGTTATGTCTCCGCATAAAATATTATTAAAGGTTGGAGTTTCAATTATATTATTAAGGAATTTGAATTCTCCTAGGTTGTGTAATGGAACTAGTGTCATTTCTCTTACAAAAAATGTAATTGAAGCTGAAAACAGATAACGATGAGGGAGAAAAATCATTTTACGTAAATACGTAAATTTTCCGGTTAAATTCATAAAGTTCAGTTTCCAATAAAAGTTCGTTTTGCAATGACAATAAATAAGGTGCAAGGTCAGACATTAGTCAACTGTGGAGTAGATTTTGATAATAACACTGTTTCTTACATGGACAATTGTGTGTAGTATTTTTCTAGAATTAGAAGACCTGACCATTTATACGTTTATGCACCACAAAATTAAACTCTGAATGTGGTATAACAAGAGGTTTTGGCTTAAGTCACCTACCTGTTAGTACATTACTTCGTTTAGAGTTCTATCTAGGTATAATATATAAGCATATAATATTGTGTTTGTAGAATTATTTTTAAATATCATAAATTAAGTTAAATTACTTATATTATAAATAATTAAATTTTCATTCAAAACTGCGCACCAACGAAGCCGGGTAATTTAGCTAGTATATATACCTATATACATATAATATAATTATAATTTATTGTTTAAAATGCGTTTGAAACCGAAAATTTAGCATGCTCGCATAGTGGGCTTTCAAAACTTGTTTTATTATATATTAACTTTTAACTTTACTCGCTTTCTTCCATATATTTAACTCGAACAGTCCTCCTGGATATATTCGAACGTATTAAATTATAGTTTGGTGACTTGGTGAAGAGCTACAGTATATAGTAGACACTTACCTATACATATAATATTGTTTAATTTATTACATTTAATTGAATTATATTTTACATAAATACTACCTAAGCTCTATGTCTATATACCTATATAAATAATATATACGTCGATTGTGTGGATTATTTGTTATTTCACGACAAATTGATTTAAGAGTTTGTACGGCTATCTGCCTATTGTTTAAAAATATTCAAGAAATTAGGAAAAAATGTAGTTACGCTACTTTACATATTTATAACTCAACTAGTCAAAACAAATTTTTATATTTGTATACGTATATTGTATAAATTATATTATTTAATTGTTCATTGATTTATTGATAGTTTTACTGGATTTAACTGGTTTTGCAAATAATTTCAGACATCTATTATGTTCGATATTGAAACCAGTTTTTTTTCTCTCTAAACGAATATATTTCTGGGAAAACAAACTACCTATATCTACACATTCTATATTACTGTATATTAATTAATAATTATATTGTAGAGCAGTGGTTCTCAACCAGGGGGGGATTTAGGTACCGCACAGGGGTTAATATAGTATTACAAAATTGCATTAAATGAAAATCAAATTATCACAAAACTCATCATTAATTTTCAATTTAACATTTTAAACTTTAAACACATTTAATTACATTGTGCCTACAATTTATATAATGTATATTGTTATGAGTTATGACTTGTTATGATGAAATATACTTATGTTATTTTTTGGGTTAAAAAATGCAAAGAGGGAATGACCATCTGACTGTTGGTAAAAAGAAGGCATCAATTATAAAAGGAGATGCACTGTTGTAGAAATTTAGATGATTTTTATCAAATATAAGTTTATAACTCATAAGGTAACAAATATATTGCAGTAACCGCAGTATAATATTGATAGAATTATGGATAATAAAAGAATGGATGGGCCACTCTATTGTTTTAAATTATAGCTGAAAACACTAGGTCGTTACCACGTTAGTCGTATGTGATTAAAGCCACGGTAACATAAATATGCTATTGATAAAATTCCTCGAGTGATAAACGTGAAAATAACACAGTTTTTTTTTCATCATTAATACTATCTACTATAACTAATAAATCACAAGTAACCTATGTGGTAACGGGCATATTACGAAAAATGGTTACAAATGGAAATATAACGAATAAATAGTAGTTATTATACCGAACTTCACTCAGAACCGTTTTTACAACGCAATGATTTGTCTTTGTATTCAAATCTAAAATAATAATATTACGATATCCTGTCCGACGACCGAAGGGATGACCAACGAATTTCTACTATATCATTCTGTAGCATATTTATTTATCCTACAGTCTCGTGTGAAGAAAATAGCATTACATCTCGGGGACACAACTGATTTAATTGTTGATTATGTCATTTAGTGTATATTATATTCTCTCCTCTCCACTTTTTGGCCAGTTTCGCCGTACCTTTGTGTGTGTGTGTGTATCGTAATTTTATATAGTAATCGTATATTTTATTTTAAAAAAAAAACATCATTATTATCAAGGCTGGGCATTAACGAGTTAAAAGTTAAAATTAAGTTAAAAAGTTAAGTTAATTTTAATTAAGTTACTTAACGAGTTACTTTTTTTCAGATTAACTTTTAACTTAATAAGTTACTTTTTTTATTAAAATTAACGTGTTAACTTCAAGTTAACTTTATAAAAAAGTATCTAAATTAAGTTAAATTTTACCCAAAGAACAATGCAAATTTTTGAATGGGATTTTACTTTTCGGTAATTATACGCAATTTTAGTAGGTACCTAGAATAGCATGTACGTAATCGTTAAGAATCGATGTACCAATCACTCACAAGCCTCGACGTTGGCCGTTCACGAATATTGGGCTGAGCCCGGTCTTTTTAACTACATGGAGGCTGGTATTTATGTCTGTCGATTCAGTATAGAAAATATATTGAAGTAGTAGGTACCTACTGCTTATTTTACACTAGGTACATTAGTGTGAATCAAACAATAATGTAGGTATCTTGGCAGTTAGTCGGATTTCTTATTTATGCATGGGTTTCAAAATGACGTGTTGTATTTTTATTTTTACATGTATGTACTTTTTCAGGCAGAAGAAGTCCCGAGTAGTTTTTTTGAGCGTAAAGAATAACCATCCTTTTTTACCTTTTTACGATATAATAGGTATATCGACTTTTTTTCCTAATTAGGAAATTTTAACTTTTCACTAAGTTAAGTTACTTTTTTTTTCACAGTTAACTTTTAACTTTAATAGTCAATAAAAAAATATACGAGTAACTTTTAACTTAACTTAGATTATATTATTTTCAATTAACTTAACTTAACGAGTTAAAAAATATCGTTAACTTGCCCAGCCTTGATTAATTATTATTACAACGATATATATACTAATATTACGTTATTTTCCGACGTTTCGTATACGCGCGATATGTGTGCCCGAACACTCCATAAAGACGTTTTTCGTGTTCCCCCCCACCCCCCGGGTCCGAATATTATATCATAATATTTAATTTCGTGTGTCGGCGGCGATGGCGTTGATTATTATTATTATTATTAATATTCATGATTATTCACGTTTGCACGATGCCCCCGAAACTCGCGTCGCGCGTGTGGCGGAGTTGTACGTAACATTATACGATACTATTATTATTATTATTATTCTTATTATTACTATATTATAGACAGGTGTATATTCTTATTATTTCTACACATAACCTGCGCACACTGTTGTTATAAGCACGTGGAATACAATTCGTTATAATATTACAATTAACACACACACACACATATATATATATATAATATATAATGGAGGAAACGGGCACGAGCCAGTTTATATAAAAAAATGAATTTTTATTTAATGCGCGCGTAGGTATGGACGCGCGTGTTTTTTTTAATTTTCGATAAAAGACCAGCCGCGATACAATAATAATTACACTTAACAGCTGCAGGTGCAGGTCATATTGCAACGTTTAAAATAATAATCGGCCGCGTAATTCAAAGGGTCTCGCTCGATCGTCTTGTCAAAATAAATATACATAGTACGTATTATACCTGTACATAAAAATACGCTTTCGTTCTGCCAAATTTTCACGAACCGCAATAATAAATATTTTAGGAACACTATATATAACCGGCACTTTTAAACGAATTTTCGGTTTCTATACGCACGACGAGTTTTCGACAAACTGCAGTTGCAGAGTTAACCCTGCACACAGCACCGTCGAGTTGAAGGTAGATGATGGTGTTTTATGATTTATTTTCTACGATTTTCTACGAAAAAGAAAAAAACAATCATTTTCGACCACCCGAAACCCAAGAGATGTCGAATTTTTAACGGTGATGTTACCGTTGGAAAATGTTTCAGAAAATACTATTTACATTTCACTTTTAATTTCTAATTCGGTCGTCTGGGTTAATTACTCGGCTGTTTAGACACCTTATATCCCCCTTGTGTCTGTCCGTCGGTCTGCTCGTAATTACCATTGTTGATTTGATTACTAAGAAGATAGATTATATTATTCGTTTTGTTTTTGTATTTTTAGGTTTTAAAAAAACGTTTAGAAACCGGAAATTTAGCACGCTTACAGAGTGGGCTTTCTCAACTTGTTTATTACTCAGTCCCGAGTTTAAATCTCCATTGGGCATATACAATTTTACCATTAATAATTTTTAAAATGAAATATTATTTTCGATATACGTATATGAAAATGATATGTATTGTAATGCGTGTTTTCGGTAGTTAATTTTTAACAATATTAATTCTGTATCGAATCGAAAAAAAAACATTTTCAAACTTTTTATCGCAGTACGCATCGTGCCGGACTATTGGAATTAAAATAAGTAGTTTTGACCAAAAAAAAAAATGAGGACGCAACACACCCGCTTTTTAAGGTGTTCCGTATAGGCAATTTTGATAAAATTTGTTGAAAAATTAAAATCTTACAATTGCAAAATATATAAATATATATTCAAAGTAATTAAAAATATTCTGTATTTGTATTCACATGCCAATCAAATGATTTATTATATTTTATAATAAACATGCTCCCGAATTTCCATAACTATGGCTTTCTCAATAAGTTAAGACCAATAATATATCTGAGAAAAGTTAAAAACGAGAAGGTAAACTGTGTTTTCAGTAGATAGAATTAAAAACAAATTAATATACCTACAGCTTTTTATGAAGACTTGAAATTAATAATAAAAAAAAAAGAGGTTTTTACAATCAGCTGTCATTTATCGAAAAAAATATTGGGAAAAAAACCATCTAGTGAATACACAGAGGATATCATAAGGAACTCGGAATTGTTTTTAAAATGAAACTAGTTTAACACGGTTTAATTCATGGGAATACGGAGACTATTTTAGTTTTCGTTAAATCTAGGTGTTGCGTCCTTTTAAGGCAAACACGTTTATTTGCAATAAATAATAATATATATAATATGTTTAAATCAATGAAATAATACATAGTTATCAACCACATTAAGTGATTATCCATGTCAAATAGGTAGCAAATACTATTAATGTATTTATTAATAGTGATTATAGTGTCGCCGTAGAAAATAATTTTATTATCTATAATTGCCGCCTCTGTCATCGTTTCTGTTGCATATTTTACTGCCGGTCAGTTGTACTAAGTAATACCTATCCTAGTCTGATATATTTTACTAAATCAAATTTTAAATGTGTTAAAAAAAAAAAAACATCAAATAAAAATTGGGTAGGCCCGGGCATATTCGGTCTACCTTGTAAACACGCTACTGTATATTTATATATATTTTTTTTTTCGTCAGTTTAATGGAAAAAGTACTAGGACAGACACGTCTGTATGGTTATAATATGATTGTTATTCCTATATCACTACTTTACTTAAAAATTATTTCGGCGCCACTGGCAGTTGCCAATAATATCCTTCCCCGGTCCGTTTCCTGCACATATATTGATACAAAGAGTTTGAGGGTGACGAATCATACATAATATTCTGTTAATTGCGATAAATAACCCCTATAATTATATATATATAGAACTATAATGAACTATATATATTTTTTTTGTACATGGTATCGATAGTGGTGTATTGTATCAAAATTCAAAAACTTTAAAAAACTAAATTGGAGACATCGAGGTTTGATTAGAAAATCCATTATTACGATAAAATATATAATTTCGATATAAGTATATACTCGTATCTATAATCACGTCAAGAATCTTTGGCGGAGACTGTTGATTGAGACGTTTTACATCTTATGATTAACAAAATGGCTAAATTATTACGAATGCAGTTATACTTAATTTTTTGTTGTCATATTAATAAAAATTATCTATAATGATATTTTTATTATTTCATACAAGCCTGCACTGTACTGCAGTCTGTAGATCATACTGACATTTAAACAGACGATTTATTAAAAGGCCAAAAAATCCAAAGATCGAACCTTTAAAATACCATTTATTTAATTTTCCATTTTATAGCCAAACGATTATACGATAATAATTATTGACAATGATGATTATTGAAAAATTTTCCGAATAGTAAATATTTAGACAAATGAGTTTATCAACATTTTAAACAATCAAAATTTAAATCTTCAAATTTTTCAATAGAAAAGTATTGATCTGAATCATTTTTTTTATTGAATACCGAATAAAATAAAACACTAATATCGTAAACATTCCACAAACAATATTTTCAACAATAAAATCTCGAGTGTCCAAAATTTCAAATTAGTATAAGTACCGGCCTAGAATTTTCTCAACACTTGCCAACTATAGATATCCAAAATAATTGATAAAGGGTTATCACTTTAAACACAACACATTGTAGATATTGTTGTTCAAAGTAATAATAAGGATCAAAATTCAAAATATTGAACGTTCACGACATCTCACATGAAATGACTATCATAAATCGTAAATTGAGTATACACGATACTAATTGATTATAAATTGTTAAAAAAATCCATGTATATGATTTTGAATACTATAATTTAATGTTTTTCATAAGTCTATTACGCAATTTCATTATTATTATTTAAAATTTCAATTTTTCTCTATTTGCTTAGGTATCTACCTATCGTATTAATATGATTTAACTAGATGCCTTCAACAGATATAGGTATACCAAAGTATCAACCCCAATAATATAAAATATATTTATTATCATTATGATAATCATTACGAAAAACCTGATTAAAGGCCGATAATAATATGCGAGTATACATTTTCTCCGTCGAAAAATATTATTGCCATTATCCGGTTCTCCAGTAAAAATGGTTGGTGTCGCCCCTGTAGCAGATAACCCATTAGATTAGCTATATATAAATAGGTTGATACGCCCTGGTGCCAAATCAAAATTTTGCACCCCCAAAAATAAGCAAAATAAGAAAAGAAAATGTAATTCGTGGTAAGCTACACGCCTATGAGGGGCAGGGAAGATAATATTTTAAAAGTTTGCCCCTCCAGTAGCTACACGCCACTGCAGATAATATACTATATTATGTATATATTATGTATTACTGTATTATTATACAATGATATTTCAAACATTTCTGCAGAAATCTTAAATTAAAATTTGATTTTGAAAATTGTTCACTACACCACTAGCTATAATATATAGGCTGCTATATATTACCTATATGTTTTAATGAAATAATAATATTACGTACATTGTTTTCGTTCGCTTGGCAGAAATATATAATATTATAGGTTACAGGTACCTACCAGCTATATAATTATGTATGTATTTTATTATGTTTTCTGCCTTGCTACACCGATCCCATGCCAAGTAGGAGAGATCGGGGACAAAAGTAACAGTTTTCACTAAACTTTAAATTTAAGGAAAATTATTAATAAATAGTACATAAAACAATGAATTAAGTTTTATTAGAACAAAGTATTAAAAACTTAACACAACAAAACATAACGATCAGTCTCATATTGTTCCTTTATAGTATAAAATATTATGTAATTTAAATTTTTTTAAATTTTATTATAGACCTATATTTTACCACTTAACATAACACTATAATTAATGAATATCACTTATATGTGTATATTAATATCACTATAACAATTTATTAACGATATTATTATACTAATCGTATACCATATATGTAGTCCATAGTGTTTTTTTCGACTCCACACCATTTGTTACAGTATTTTATTCTGAAGTATTATACAATTTTAATACATTATCCGGATACAGCCTTTTCAAATGTTCAAATTTAAATAAAACAAGTTTTTACATATAAAAATATAATAATTATGCTTATAAATTAAAAATTTAATTAACGAAAACATTTTTGTAAATATTTATTATTACTTTAGTAGGTCAATATTAGTTTTTGATGTTTTTTTTTATAAACTAAATGTGTGATAACTACAAACTGATAACGAGTAAATGTGTCATTTTTAGCAATGAGTCAAAACTGGTTGTAAACCGGTTTTAAAAACTAGGTCACCCGGTAAATTCGAAAAACGGTTTCCAACCTGTCACCCAAAACCTGAAAAAATTGAAACCGGTTTTGAACACGAAATCCGAAACCCGGAAAAACTGATAATCGAGTTTGAACCCGAAACATGAAACCCAAAAAATCCCGAAACCGTTTTCGAACCCGGTATCTGGAACCCGTAAAAACTCAAAACCGTTTTCGGACCCGGTACCCGAAACCCAAAAAAATGAACACGTTTTTATTCCCTGCTAAATAGTGTTTATAAATTGCCACATATCCTATTATACTATGAAGTGACTTGTGGGGGACAACTTCAGTATGTCAGAGGTAAGGAAATCATGTTCGCATAGCTATAACGAGCTATAACGGTTAAAGCGTTATAGACAAAAAAAAATAGTGGTGGGAGGCTGACATTTTGGTTTGTGAACCGTGGTGACGTGTTCGGTCGGTTCGGTTCCAGTGTATACGTATTGCGTACTTTTGTGTACACATATGTAATCGGAGTAATCGGACTTTTGAATATTTTGACTTATATTTATAGATGACAATGGTTATATACAAATATTAAAAACCCGAGAATGAAAGTTCAACCGACTTCAGTAATGTAAAGTACAGTGCAAAGTAGATACCTATTACCAACTATATTTTGGTATACGTATACCCATAATAATTCACAGTGCTCGAATGTATTGTCCGACTTCTATGGTTTTTTTCACAATTTGAATTGAATTAATTATGTATTTGTGACGTGTGAAACGTTCATTACTTGTTTTTTACTTCATACTTCATTTTTTGAAAAAAAAAAGTTAAATCATAAACCCGATAACCGAAACCCCAAAAAACTTGAAACCAACCTAACTATTCAGACACGAAACTCGAAACCCGGAAAAACTCGAAACCTTTTGCGCACCCGATACCCGAAACCCAGAAAAACTCGAAACCATTTTTGGACCCGGTACCCGAAACCCGCCAAAAATAAACCCGTTTTTATTCTCTGATTTTTAGGTGCTAAATACACATTGCCTGCCGATTATTAATATTTAGCATAGAAAAAAAATTAACGGTATTACTTTTGACCAGAGCTTAAAACCGATAACTAGTTTTTCCTGAAAACCGGTTAAGAACCCCTTTTTTGAAAACCAAAAACTGATTGCCGGTTTTTATTTTTAAATCCAAGGAGCGGTTAAATTATATTTTGGAGTTTTAAATTTACCAGAAATCGTTTTATATCATTACTGGTAATTGTAACGGAACCGATAATGCATGTTGAAAAAAATAAAAATAAACCACTAACCCTTCTCCAAGATGCCAAATAAAATTTATTATTTATATATTATTAAATTACTTATTAATATCTAATATTATAGTATGATATTTATTTATTATATTTGAATAGTATGTATCTATATATTATATGTTCAATGCTCGTGGGTCATCCTTAATGATACTGCGTATAGTTGGTGTAATAAAATCAAAGTTAAGATGACAAAATTTCAAAAATAGTCGTCAATGTTAATTATTGTTATTATTTTCTACATCTCATCAATTGTCATATCATGCTATTCTGTGTACTAATGTATGGTACGTTATTCCGCGATTAAAAGAAATATCGAAGTGATGGCAGATACGATTGGGGAAAAATCGTTGTTTACGATCATTTTTTTTTTTATAATTTATTATTATGAACTCCATATAACTGTGTTATTTGCGATTACGATATAATTAACTACCTATAGGTATTGTAGGATTTATTTTCAAAATAATTTTAATAATCTAACAAATGTTCCGGGATCAGAAGGCAGAAGCCAAAATGTCATGACGAACAGTCATAAGTATTATAAAGGTTTTTCAAAAGCCTATATTTACATTGTAATTAACCGTTTTAAAAAGCCAGAAATGGTTTGAAACCAGAAACCGGTTATGAGAAGTAGGAAACGGTTTTAAATCGGGAAGCGGTTGTGCTAGAAATTAGGAAGCGGTGAACACCGGTTACCGGTTCTCGACGTTTTTCGGCTTCCGACCGGTCATTTCGGATGCAGTTTTAAGCCCGGCTTTCGACCCGTGTTGCTTTTGTCCCCGGTTTGAAAAAAAATAAAAATAAAATTAGAGATAAACAAAATGCTATATCCCGTTTTCGGGGCGAGAGGGGTACGCGCGCACGTATAGTGCCAACGTGTAAACCAGCCCCGCTGGAGGGGAGGGACCCTCGGAAAAACAATGCCAAACAATAACAACATTAAATGTACGTCGAATCCGAAGGGAATCGTCCGGTTATAATATTATACACTGCCAGTATGTTTGTGAACGGATTGGCCCCGGCCCGTTGTACGAACGTGTATATGTTTGTTTTTAATATTGTAATAAATGCGAATTACGGGATATCGTGGCCGTGTTTGTTCAAAGAGAGGTGAACGGGTATTACGGTTTTCCGGACAACTAATCAGATTAAATGCTCGTGTGTATATAAATATATATATATAAATATATGTATGTATGTATGTATGTATGTATGTATAAATATTTACACTGGTATACACTGATATGGGAGCGAGAGAGCGAGCGGTCGTTTGCCGAGTCGAATTATTTGGGGGGAGGAGAAGAGACGAAATGGGAAAAAAAATAATAAAATAAAAATGTAAATAAACAGACACTCGTCGGACGCGCGGCGACGACGGTGATTTGTCAAAGATCTAAAAAATAAAAATAAACAAACGATTAATAACAAACGCGGACCGTGTGCCATACACATATACGGATGGGGTACGTACAATAATATTATATGGGATGTGACGATGAGTGTAAACGAACTTGAAACACAACACAAGTTTTACATTATACATCATATATAATATGCGTATAATACTATACGAGTACACGTCTCGCATACACCTATAGGTATATGCATATGTTGGCGTAATACACCGAAAAATAATAATTAATTAACGTGAACACAAAATGAGTGAAACGGTTCGAGAATTTCGGGTAAAATTTCGAATCGAGCTATTGAACTTTTTCGGTCCTCTCTTTTTTTTCCCCCCGAAATATTTTCAAAAAAAAAACTGTGTAATTCGTATTAAATGTAGATTTTATGAGTTCGAAATTGAGAATTTTTTTTTTTTTTTTTTTTTAAACCCCTTTTAAAGTATCTATTAAACAATTATTATTCCAAATTTAGTGCCAGTATACCATTCTATAGAGCATAATATCTTTCGCTTTCTCTCCCAACTATTTGGGGTCGGCCACCCTGGTCCTACAATTCCAATTAACACTATCTCCCGCATCTTCTTCAATTGCATAATATCTTAACTATTTATTTTATATACCTATTAATATAATACGTATAGTATGTATATACTTATTATAGCGCCTATAATGCTTACTTATATAAATTAAAAAAATAATATTTTTAAATTGAATTCTTATAGAAAAAAAAAAAATGGTTTCCTTCGATAATTTGGCTTCGTAAATAATATTAGAAAAAATTCACTTATAGTCGACCGTCAAAAACCTAGGTTTAATTCATCTAAATTAAATATTCGTCTTTACACAACAGCTAGCATGTTTTAATAAAAATATGGCTATATTATAAACATATTTCATTATGAAAAAAAAACTGTTAATTTATTACTTGAGAATACCGGGCGAAAAAATTACAAAATTAATTTATTATTGAAAATCATTAATTTGTAACTTAACTATAATTACATTATTTCCCTGCAAACTTTTTAACATAGGTAAAGAGTAACTATTTCGATTTAAAAAATATAAGTTACATATACAGTATTATACATTTTTGAATATAAAATATTTAAACGCTAAAACGTAAAAAAAAAAAAAAATTTATATTGCTATATCTATGAAGATTAGTGAATGATCAAGAGGCTAAACGCCAAACAAAAAAATAATTAAGAGAGCGCTATACCATCCGTTTCTAAGGGGTTCTGTAAAGGCAATTTTCAAGAAATTTTTTTGAATATGAAAATTAAAAAATTAAAAAATGTGTAAATACGTTTTAAAAGAAATCTAAAAATAGTCTCATATCAGTACCACTTTTTATTATTGTTTAGCACGATATTTCCTTAAACACTACTTGTGGCTCTCTGACCACAGTTTGATCAAAAAGTATTATAAAAGAAGAAATAATTACATTGAATAAAATAATGAGCACTTAAACTAAGACTATGCATAGAGTTTTTGTTCGATAAGTATAATTAAACATCTAAAATTTGTGATTGAAAAACGTTAAATTTAAAAAAAAATTTTTTAATTATTTTAACTAAAGACTACAATTGTTCATATAGTAAATATTCTGATAAATCGCATATTCTGTTTAAATTTGAATCTACGATAACTAGGAGAGAAGTTGTAGTTAGAAAATGATAACATGTTTTAATGCCATTAAAACGCATGTATAACGTCCTCTTATATAATGTTTTAAAGATCAAAAATTTAAACTTTAAATACTAATATAGTGTATATATTATAAACTTTTACTTATAAAAATTATACACGTATCAGTTATTGTAATATGAAATTTACAGATTTAAACGACTTAACAATTACTCTAACTACAACAATAGTCAAACATTTAAAACACAATAATAGGTAATAACTCAAGTCAAATTTTAATTTTAAAGAAAAATATATCAATTCAAATTATTGGGATTGAAAAAATAGTTATACCTATCTCTTTATAAAATTTAAATTTCGGAAAAAATACGATGCTACAGCATAGATTATAGCGTTTATAAATTTAGTAATAGGTAAATTTACTTAAAAGTTTGAAGACTACTGGCGTCAACGTTTATTGTTATAGTAAATTTCAGCAATGCATATACGCATATGCATAATGCTATTCGTGAAAATACAATATGAATCGGAAATCAAATTAAAATAATTGAGTTACGTAATGCACTATTAATTTTTATCTAAATTAAATATGCCTAATACTGTATTTTTCCCACGACACCGGCAATTTAAGGTAGCTTATATAAGTTAAATGATTAAATTATAGATACTGTTAAACTCTTCAAAAAAAAAAAATTGTGTTAAATATGCGTTAGATTAAATATGTTTTTAATTATATATTTTTAAAGTCTTTTTCATTGTACATCGGTGTTATTGCCAATTACTGCATTATATAAACGAAATATAATTATATTATATTAGATACATTTTATATTAATACTACCTAATAAGATTTGTGATCTTGATTATTTTTTTTTTAAACTATTAAAATCTACGTGATAATAAAAAAAAAATCGATATACACACACACATAATATATACGTGCAGTGTATGTGTATGTGTATAGGTAAATATAAGTAATATAGTCACAATATACAATATTAATCTTATCGGCACGCAAAATGTGTAGGAATGGAATACTATGAATAGATGTAATGACTGAAGGTTAACTAGATTCGCATTTAATATAATATATACGCGTTTAAACTGAGTGAAACCGATACGGATTAAAGTTGTATAAATATTATTGACAAATTGATCCCAGATCCGTACAATGACGTTTTATTAATGACAATTCAAGCCCGGTCGATCGAATCAATAGACATAAGGATTTGTTTCAATATTTCATTTTAAACACAAAAATACAATACTGTTGCCAATGATTCACGCGTATATATATACACGTTTTATTACGATATATCTTTATACGGAAAATATTATCTTACTACGCGTAGGATGTTGTAAACGAGAAAAAATCCCATATGTTTTCATTAAAAATTGATCTTTTTGTACTTTATTACACATTTAAAATGTTGTTTTAGTATTTTTTTTTTTTTTTTTTTTGTCTTGTATGCAATTTTTAATTATTGCATACGTTCTCATCTATATATTATGTCTTTTCGATAGTGATATATGGAACGAAATGTCGATGAACCAGTTTTGTGTGCTCGTAGATATAGATTTTAAAACAAAATTGCATTAGAATCCAAATAGTCTATACTTTCTAATAGTATAATATAATATTTGATTTTTCTAAAGCCTTTGTTTAATTTTAAATTTAATTCCGCATGCTATATAGAGCATTTACCGGTGGTTCAAATATGCGTATAAATATTTTGATACATATCTATAATATTCATACTATTATACACAGTCTTCGCCATATGACTTTCCTGAGGAGTTATGGGTAGGCAATATTTAAATTCGTTTGGATCTGTATCTCACATAACAACATTGTGGGTGATATAAACCGTCGTCGTTAGTGTGAGTGAGTAGGTACTGGCCATTACTGCAGTTATCCGCATGGTCCGCACGCGCAAGTACAAGTCATCGAAAGGACCTGTCTGTCGAATAATAATTATACTTTGTAATAAACACGCAATTTAATTTCCATGGTTATCGTTTTCTGGATGAGTTTAGACAAATAAAACATCTGAGAAAAATTTAAAACGAGAAGTGAAATATTGTAGTTTTACCAGATAGATTTAAAATCAAATTAATGTACAGATTTCTATGGTGGTTTGAATTTAATAAAAAAAAAAAAAAAAAAAAAATCATAATTTTCGTCTGTGTTTTATTTAGAAATATCATCTGCTAAAAATACATAATAACGAATTTAGAACTGTTTTCCATATTAAAATTAAACGAGTTTTACAACGTTAGTTTATTGAAATGCCGAGATCATTTTAGCGTTTGAAAAATTGACTGCCGAATACTCTCGAATCACAATATGTATACCTAATTCTCATTTGGAAGATCTTGACTTTTGCTTGGTTCGATATTCGAAAATTGTTTAAATTGTTTTTTTGTTATATTTATTTTAATACTTTAATTATAATTCTGGAAATATATAATAATTATTTGTTATAACTTATTTATCAGATTCTTTGTGCAATACTAATATTAAATGGTAACATTTTCACTCACCGAGTCATCCATCAATCAATTAATTCACGTGACATATTTAGAATTTTGTCACTCCACATCAAGAAAATCGTACTACTTGCCCGTTCCAAGGCTGGACATTAACGAGTTAAAAGTTAAAATTAAATTAAAAAGTTAATTTAGTTTTAATTAAGTTACTCAATGCGTTACTTTTTTTAAAAACTTAAATGTTAACTTCAAGTTAACTTTAGACAAAAGTATCTAAATGAAGTTAAATTTGGTCCGAAGAACTATGAACATTTTCTGAATGTGGTATTTACTTTTTAGTATAGGAGTAAATATTTTACTAACTCTTTATTTAGATATTAAATAGATACTAGATGGATATTATTGTTTATATTTTATATAAATAGGATTATAAGAAAACTATAGTATTACTGTGATTCGTATAGCTCTACTTATCTTCGCATTATTTTAGATGTCGTGTAATATTAATGTTTTTGGAAATATACCTACAATAATGATAACCAACCATTTACACGAGGGCATGAGGTAAATTGTAGTAAATGTTCCTTTTATAGGTTCGATATTTTCGTATTGATTTATATTTTATTAAATGTGTTTATCCAATATCGAAGTAGTGGGTAGGTACTGTCCGTTTAATATTAATATTAGTGTGAATATAAAAATATAAGTATTTTAGCAGCTGAGAGGTATTTTCTATTTTCTATTTTTTCTTTTTATTGTTAATTAGAAAATGTTAACTTTTAACTAAGTTAAGTTACTTTTTTTTCAAATTTTATTTTTAACTTATGAAGTTAAAACAAAAAAATATTAGTAACTTTTAACTTAACTTAACTTTAATTAAATCTTTCTAAACTAACTTAATTTAAACAGTTAAAATCTTTCGTTAACTTGCCCAGCCTTGGCCCGTTCAACTACGAATATTAACCTACCTAGTATATTTTTGTACACGTCACACGTCGGTGTAATTAAATCATCCCGCTTGTTTTCTTTTGGATTCTTGTATTATTATGTGTAAATATCATAAATATAGGTACTGTATTTTCGGTAATTTTTATAGTGTATTAGTGCACCTATTAGAAAGTAATGATTTTGAAAATCGAGTTATAGAATATGTAAATTGGTACATAAAATGAAAATTATTTTTATTATTTTATTACAATAATATTATGTCACGTCAAATTATAAATTTTTTATAAATAAAAATAATTGCATACAAAACATATGAAAACCCTCGAAGAAACACAAATAACCAAATTTGTACTCTCCTCGTTCATTGCTAGACTATTTATTATAATATTACTAATATTATAATAATAAACTAATATGTACGAGTATATAAATAATAAATATATTTACATCGCCCATTTGAATACTGCTACCTATTTAACAAATAAATATCAATTCGGTCTCTAATGTCTATACAAATATGTTTTTATCATTTCGACAGTATTAGGTATATTTAGTTTTTCTTAAATTGAACACTCATGGTTACGGTTGGTTACGTGCAAATACGTATTATTATTACGTTTTGTTATGATAGTGGTTACGTATGGCTATGTGTGGTTATTTCTGTCTTGTGATTATTATATATTATATATATGGTAAAGTTTTTTACATATGGTTTTATACGGTTACGTTTAGTTATGTTTGGTTAAGTTGGTCAAGATCGTAATACAATATATATATAAATAATGGTATTAATGGAAAATAGCAAAATAATATTGTTTAGATATTTGGATTGCAAATTATTATTATTAAGCTATACCTAAATGCATTGTAATGTTTAGGTAATATGTTTAGGTAATAGTGTTAATAAGCTGTGTCACTCGTTGGTGATTATAATCATAGTTTCAATCGTTAAGAATAATAAATATTAATATATTACACATAATGTAATAAATAATTACTTACTATGTATTATAGTTAATGATTTTAATCGTCAATATTTTTTGATAAAAATGATATCCGATCATATTATTACCACTCTAACACAAACCCTGGAATACCTTCTGTAAAATATATGGTTGTATGCTTCCATTCGAAAATTATCAATTGTAAATAATACTATATTAATTATTTAATATATATTTTTCTTTTATAATAAGTAAATTATAAATAGTAATTTTATTCGTGTATCTACTTATAATATACTTGTACTAATAAGTACTAATACTTATATAATATTATGTATGTATAAAATTAAAATTATCTTTGATAAGATTTTTTCTATATAATATTTTTACTTCACTTTTGGTATTAATTTTTTATGAAACTAGTTAAATTATAATTATGTAATCTCAAGAAGCTATTTTGTACAATAATTTATTCCACTATGTTAGCCTTTCGCGCACATAATATAGCTGAATCGTGCAAATATACAATATAAGACGTCTATATTATATTAATTGGTTATTTATTTAACGTAATTACATTTTTAATTTTTACTAGACTGTTTTTTCTTTTACATATATTTACAAATCAAATGATCTTAGCCATACATACACAATGTCTAGTACGGCAATTAGTTTTCTTAACACTTTCATAATCCTTTACATTGGGCACAAAAATGCATATATATGTTGGCAGTTATGAAATATTGTTTCTAAATTACCTCCAAGAATAGTTTTCATTATTTATTTTCCAATTTCTTCTAGTAATGTATTAGACAGTGTTTTAATATGATGATATATGATCGTTTTTTTTTTTTTTTTTTTGTTACAGAAACATTGAGTTTTGCATACCTATGTATTTTGACATTTCCTATATTTTTTGTCTATTTACTTTACTCTCTTGTTGGCGCAAGTCGATAAACTTAATTCTTTTAAAGTGTCAATATGGGACTTATATTATTAGCCGAATAATTACAACTCGAGGTAACACATAATTATAATTTTAAATTTTAACAGTATTTATATACAATATTCGGAATAAAATATTTTGCTAAAAACTTTTATCAAATTTTATGAAAATATAAATATTTTCAAAATGCTATGTGAGATGGTTTTAGTGTAATTTGGATTGGGTTTTAATATCTGGAAAAGTAATTTGTTTTCAATCATATATATATTTGTACCTATAATTTGTGTTTTCCATTTTAACTCCAATACTATCAAGTAGGTATTTACATCCGCTTAAAATACTATATTATAAAAAGAAAGCACAATAAATAACTGAAGTTTTCAGACTAATAAAATAATATATTTTTTTTAAAACCACTAATGTCACCAGTTGTCCATTTGTTGCCCAGTCTAATTTTGCTATAAAATGATTACATAATATGTTAATATCATACTAAACATGTTTTCATATTATTCATATACATACCATAGTATTATATTATACTAAACTAATTTTACATGTTATATACCTAATTATTTAATATTTTTAATATGCTAAAATTTTAATAATAAAATTTTCCTTTTTAAGTTGAAAAAATGTTCATATTTATTAAAGATAATTTAATTTAATTAATATTATATATATATATATATATTATATTTAAGTATTTATTATACTTCAGGTTATAATAATGTATTATATTATAATATTATAGTTTTACAATATTGAAAATATAACCATATTAATATAATCTGAATTTTCAATAATAATTATATCAAAATATAAGCACGTGCTTCAAATAATATTTCAAAATAAAAACAAAACCGGAAAATAATAACAATAAAGAGTGTAAACTTGGGTAGCAATCTTTAAAGTGTTGATCAATTTGAAAGGTGGACAAATTTATTAAGAAATTTTTGTTTATACTGTATGCAATTTCGAAATGAACATTTTTTATTTAGTTAATACTCGAGGCATTTTCTTTTAAATATTATGCATGTAAATACAGCTTATATACCACTAAATTATAATATTATATACTCTATGTATAATCTAACAAAGGGTGTTTTTTTGGTGTTCCAAACCTCATATTTTATTTTTATTTACTGTTATTGAATTTCATTTTTATTATATTCACTGCACTGTCTAATGAAAATTTATTATATTTTGCATATTTTATTTATAAAACATTGACCATCTACTTATAAATACTATAAATTATTTAATATATAATATATAATTATATTTATTAATATTAGTTAATTCTGTCCTTGAACAATGTAAATTTTTACTTTTTGCAGATGATATAAAACTATTCTCTATGGTAAATTCCTTAGAGGATTGCTATATCTTTCGGGATAAATGATTAGCTCTAGTACGTACACTTAAATCGTTGGGGTTAGAATTAAATGTGCAAAAGTGTGATTTTATGTCTTTTTTCCGAAATTACAATCTTCTCGGTTTTACTTTTGGGATTAATGGTATGTTAATCAAACGCGTTAACTCTAAAAATGATTTAGGGTTATCATTTACACTGGGAATCTGTGTTTCTTATAAACGCATAGAAAGTGTCTCATATAGGGTACTTGAGGTGCTTGGAGTTATCAAAAGAATGACACTCGAATATTCTTCTTCTTCATGGGCTTTTCACAGTCCCTTCAGGCCCTTTGCCACAACAACATACTGTTTCTATTCTTCCCTGTCATTTGCCGTTTCTTCTGCGTTCCTTACTCCTAATATCTTTAGGTCTTCCTTTATTCTGTCTGTCCATCTTTGTCTGGGCCGTTCTCAGGATCTCTTTGTGTTTAGTTTCTACGCAGTTATTTGACCAATTAGACACTTCAATATAATCTTTCAAAATCCCTTAAAACCTTATTTTATTTATTTATTCCGGTCAATATTGGAGTATGGCTTAGTTGTATACTATCACACTTAAACGGCCTCTGATTCAGCACGGCTAGAACGGATCTATCTAGTTTTACCAACTTATATATATTTAAAATAGATCATCCACTAATCACCACATGATTATTCTCAGGTACTCTGCTACTTAGGCCTATGTACTCTAGCTGACCGATGCTTGGAAGCAAATCATTCCTTCACAAAACTACTCCATAATGCAGTAGACAGCCCGAACTTATTAACCGACATACATTTGGGTGTCCCTATGCGTTCCTTCGGCTCCTGGACTCTTTTCCATATCCCAATGCATCCCTTGCACAGCCAACACTAATGTAAAATATATTTCAACATCTAGAATATCTAGAATATTTAAATTTATATGTATATACAGATAAGTTGTTATTATAATTTTATAATTTTTGTGCATTTTAACGTGCATAAGTATTACATTTTATATTATAAGTAGATACCTACTGTATTTGGGTTAACGTCCGTTTTATAATTAAATAAATAAATTAGTAATTATACTATACAAATTCGGTGCGGGCATATAATTTGAGGGCATATGCTGTATTTTTCGATAGTTTACATAATACGAATGTATTTGCTTTAAACATAAGTCATACAAAACTTGGAATAAATTTAAGTAAATAATTTTATTTATTTTACAAAGATGTTTATTTATTCATTTTTATAGTTTCGGCATTTATATGTAAACGATAGCATATTGATTATAGTTGGTACTTTTGAAAATTCATTTTTTTATTTTTGATATACATACATTATAGTTAGGTAGGTAATCGTATTCGTTTTATGATTTAATTTTGTTTTATTAGGTTTTGGTGTACGCATTTGGTTTCTAAACATGAGTTTAGAATGCCAATTATATCCCCGTTTATCCGTCCGTCAGTTCACTTTCCGTATAGTTACTAGTACCTACATAGTTAAGAATTTGTTACTGTGGTTATCAATATCATAATATTTATAATTTTTATTCGTTTTATTAGTTCAAGGGTCTCAATTAAACAAATTGTTTATGGAATCATATTTTATTATTTAAAATATGTTTAGAAACCTGGAGAGTAGATTATTCCACACTTGTTTATGCGATTTTCACGCACATAAAAAAAATTTTTCAAAAATGTTTTCAAGCCTTGCATTGCAATAAATAAAAATAAAACATAATTTTCAGTTAATTTATAAGTTTTTTTTAGTATTTTTAAGTATTTTTTTTTTTTTTAAGACTTTTACTGCTTTACATAACACTACAAAATTCTTCATCTAAGATTCCAGGATAACGAATATTCATGAAGTAATGCATTTTGTTCCCAGTATTTTCCGCAAAACATAACTATTATTAATGTTAAACATTGTTTGACGATATTGTATTTTATTATTTTGGTAATCTTTTATCGACAAACTGAATTTTTAGCAATCGTATTCTTCGGAATTAAATTGATACCTATGAGTAGAGTGGAACTCAATAACCCGTACCGATTTCACGTACACATTTATAACTGCACGTAACCAATTTTAATTATATATATATATATATATATTAGTGTTGGAGGTGAAATTAGCGCAAGAACGAAAATCGATTTGTAAACTCGTAAATTTCAAACCACAAGTGCATGTTTTTATTTTCAATTAATGTACAAAAAATCAGGACCGGCGGAAAGGCAATGAACCGAAGTGAGCAGTTGCTCGAGGCCCTGCGCAATGTGAAGGCTATTTAAACGTATATTTTATAAGAGAAGAAAAAGGCAATATTTTTTATCTATTCTTTTTTATACGCATACGTCATTTGAAGTAAAAAACAAAGTTGACAAAAATGTGTGTCCCCGAAAAACGAATTCACCTCGGGACGCCGCCCCCGCGATATATTGCGGATATTCGTTTGGGTTCGATTACGAACAACGGGATATATGATGAGCAGTCTGCGTGTAGAGCGTATTCCAAGTTGTCACGAACAAAGCATCGGTCCTCACAGTTTCACCATTATGTCGGCGAAAAAATATATTATGTGAAAATAATATGTTTTGTTGACTTATTGTTCAATTTTGCTACCACGATAATAATATTTCCATATTATTATTATTCCATATTATATATTTCCATATATATCCCGCCACTTTTCAATTGATTTATGTTTCATCATAGTATTGTGTTATATAATATTTTATTTTTTTCTTAATATATTAAAGTATTTTGGTCCATGTGTGTAAAATAATTACTTTCATAAATTGTAATATTTAAATTTGAAAATGGCCTAGTTGTTTTCTTTGTAGTAGTACGAGAAATTCCAAGTCCAAAGCGAAAAATAAAACACGTGTTTTTCATTCTCGACAAGCACACTGATAAAGCGCAGACAAAACAAAATATGTTTGCCTTAAGTCATCACTAATGATGCTTTATTAAAATAGAACGTGCGCTATTTTGATTAGTCATAATCAAACAGTCGTTGGATAATTATATTGAAATTTTACCAAAATTTATTTATTTATGCTAAATTGTCTACAATATAAAGGCAGGTAATTATATATTTATATTAATCATAAATATTATTATATAATATAATAACATTTTATTATATTTTATTTAAAAATAAGTTTTACAAATTAAAAAAGTAGTAGGTACCATATTATAATATTATTTAATTCAATAGGATTATAAAATGTCGATTGAGCATGAAATCAACCTCAAAAAATTAATATCATTAGTACAAGAGAGTCAGTTAATCATAATTATATTACAAAAACAAAAATTATAGCAACAGAAACAATTATGGACAGAAATATCGGATAAAAATGTTCATGAATATAATGTTTAATTGTATTATTTTCAGTTTGTTTCAAGTTTAAAGGATGAACTCAAATTTTTTTTTTTTATTATATTCCCGTTTAATTTCTTTTAAAAGAAATCATAAAATAGGAATAACAATACGTCCTCCACGTCAGAAGACATTTTGACAACTAGTTTTACTTTGATTAGACTAATGTGTGACTAAACTATATGTCTTAGTGTGAGATCATAATGATTTATTATGACCAAAATCAAAATGACTTAAATTCCTTCAGTTAATTTTGCTTTACCGGTGTGCGGTCACCCTTTGTAACCAATAGTTTGAAAATTTGTTTCGATTTGACTGGGGTTTAAAAATGTAAGGAACTAGAGACATGAATCTCTGAACGATTTGGGGCCTAAAACTGATTGAAGAAATGACATGATACTAAAGAGACGAATTTATATTTTATACACTGCGGGCCATAATTATGTAATTGTTATAATATAATACACGTTATCAATAATCATTATCTATCGTAAAATAATTAATCAGCGTATTCCACTATATATGTATATTCCGCAACATTAAAGTTTTAACCGTGCCCGTCGTTCTGTTTTCAGGGGCGTTTTGCGTGTTACAACCAGAGCGGTAGGGCTTGATGAAACCGGGCCCAAGCCAAGGGGGCAACAGAAAAGAGGGCGCAAAAATCGAAATTCAGTAATATCCATCCTAAAATGTCTAATATTAGGGGACGAAAATTCGAAGGGTAAACTCTCGTGAAAGTAAGTCGATGACTTTCTACTTTTGCTTATTAACTAGTCTTTTAAGGAACGGGGACACAATTCCGAAAAATCGATTACTTTTTTTCCTTATTACCGATTTAAGGACGGAAATTCTGTTCTTTGCCAAGGGTGCTATTGCAAATCTTATTACGGCTCTGATTATAAGTATTTTACAGATCAATCTCTCTACGTTACTCTACGCTGAACCAAATATCATTGTTAAAATTAACAATATGCAATAATCAAATTTTAACAAACGAATATTTATTGAAATAATAAATTTTTTATTATTTTAATGTATTATATATTGTTAAATTAATAAAGAAAAATGTGTTTACAATAACAAATTAATTTTGTAAATTTCACAAAATACATAAGTTATAATAATTTAATAAAAATAATTTGTAAAATGAATACAGATTTTATTATTATAATAAAATGTGTTATTAAATTGAAAAAATATTCTGTTTTGATTAATAAATGGGCGTTTGTTCTACGAAAAAGAAAGAAAGAAATGAACACAAAATATTATTGTAATCGAATTAACGAAATATTTGTTGATTCGAATACATTTGTATTCAATTGGACAATTTCACCCAAGACATTGATAAAAGATATTGTTAAATCGATAATACGCTTAATTGATATCGTATATTGATATTTTATTTCTGAATCAACCAACGTTTTATTGGACGTATATTTTAACAATCATATTATTATTAAATTACACAGATATATATATAATATATATTTGGTTCGGTGTACACATATACGGCGTAGAGTCGGCGGACGTGTTTTTCGCACGTGATTTGGAATAAAACAAACCACCGCCGACCGCCGTTCGTTCGGGATCGATAGGGTCGACGGAGACGACGGCGGCGGCGGTCGGAGGAGGCGGAAATCGCGCGGACGCCGCCGAATCTCCGTCTCTCGTCCGGGTCCGTCGGCTACACGACACGCGACGACGCGGTTTCGGTCCCCGTCGGAGGAGCGAGTGGGCGGCGGCGGCGGCGGCGGCACGCAATCGATACGGCGCGACGACGACGTGCGCGCGGGCCGCACGGAAATCGTAGGCGGACGACCGGTGAGGGGAGGGGTGGGGTAGTACGCCGCCGGTAGAACGAGGAGCGCGCTCGCGCCGTGTTCGCCCGGCCGTCGTCGCAAGGGGACGGGAGGGCGGGGGTCTCGGTGTCTGGCGTCGAGGGGCGACGCGGACGTGGGGAGGGGCGTGGTCCATTTCTCCCGTACACTCCTCCCACTCTGCGCCGCGCAGCATCACACGGGGAACGCGCCGAGACGGCATATAGTGCGCCGCGACCACGTCGTCGTCGTCGGCGGCGGCGGCGGCGCCCGTTCTCCCCTCGTCCGCACCTGTCCCCCGCCGGCCCCTACGAGCGTGTCGGCGTCCGTACGCAGCGTGCGCCCGGGCCGCCGCCGGGTTTCCCGTCGCATACGCGTACACGCGCGCGAACGTTATCGTCGTATCGTTTTTCACCGTGCGATCGCGCCGACCGAATTGGCCCGCCCGCCCATCGTCGCTCGCTCGCCAGCTCGATCGCTCGCCAGCTCGCCGGCTCGCTCGCTCGCTCGGTAGCTATACACACACGCGCGCGCGAGCCGGCGCACGCCAAACGAATCGGCGTTGTACAGGCGTGCGCGCGCATGCGCTCGGGTACCGTCGACGGAGCGATCGTATAGAGACGCGCGCGCGATACGCGTTTTCCGAAAAGGAAATCGCGCGCGGACTGCGGCGGATCTCCGATAGTCCGTCGCCGCCGTACGGTGCAAAAACGCGCGCGTGCACGGTCCCCGTCGCTGTCGCCGCAGGTGCGGATGAGTGCACACGGACGGCGCGTACGTACGCCGCCGCCGCCGCCGTCACCGTCACCGTCACCGTCACCGTCGCAGCCGCCGCCGCATTGACCAGCACCATACAAGGATACCCGGTGGTAACGATACGATTTTTTTATTCGCTTCCGTCGCCGTGTAAATATTATAATGCCGTACACGAGAAGGGTCCGGGGAAAGAACGTGATTAGGTACCTGGTATAGTCCGTTTTGAGAAAATCACATTCCAACGATTGAAACGTCGCGAAATAAATTCGTCCGAACACGTTTTTACAAAAAAATCCCGCCACGTCCATTGATTACTCGGTAAAACTTTCCCCCTCCTCCCACTTAACCTCCAGTTTCGCAGGAATAAAACAAGGAACGTCGCAATTTTCATTGGGGAAAAAAAAACCAACATTTTCTCTTTCCGCAATCATCAGTTATCATTATTAAGAAATTGTTATTTTGTGTAAAAAGAAAAAAAATTGAATATAAACTGTATCTAAGTGAAAAAAAAAAAAAAGAATACAAAAAAAATGTATTTATTATTTATCATAGTATCGAAACGCCTCGTCAAATCGTTGGTTTTGTGGTCGGCAGACATTTTTGAGAATTTCAAAGTGCAAATACATGGGATTCGACAACGGTATATGCGTTTATGGTATATGGCACTGACTATACCAGTTATGCGATACGTTACTGCAGAAAAATATGATGAATTTTGTGACTTTTCTTGTTTCTTCCCTGTATACGACATTTTTAACCTCGAATTTCACTGGACTATTCATGTTTAGCATTCTGATATTATTATCATTCTATATAGTACTCGCCGAGATCAACAAAAAGCGTTAAAATACAAAAAAATCTAAAAAATGGACTCTTCTTGTTCTTTCCCTGGACCCCTCATATAAGAGATACCACTCTGTAAGTCCAGACTTTTTCGACGCTTTTAGAAAAATGCCATTTGAATGTATATTTATTGTCGACTATCATTTTTGGATAAACCACTATGTTTCCGTAGATTTATCTCGCTTAGGACAGGTCGGGTCACTATAAATGTTCGTAAACTATAAGTTAACAGCTATAGGTCCTTAGATAAATACATCAGCGTTCGCTTGAAAAATGAACTCGTTCACGTTCTCGTTCAAATTTTTTTTAAAAAACACGTTCACATTCACCCTCTTTAACAAAAAAAAAAAAGGAACCCATTTATCTGGTCGTTCATTGAGTTAATTAACTGTTACCAAAACATACATTATTTTTTTATATATTTACCAAAAATTACCGATTCATAGAATCTTATCATTTTAAATTTATAGTCGACCCGAGGATATTTTCGATAATCAGGTGTATTATTAGCTTCATTTCGTGAATTTTTCAATTCGGCATTCAGGATATTAGGTAATTCAGTTGCATATCTCTGACATTATAATGATATAATGTCCTACAGAGGCTGGAAGGTACATCATGATATTATGATCATTACTTTAAATTAAGGAGAACGTAGGATTTTCAATATTATTAGAGCACCTTTACAAACTGCAGTATATGAATAAGCTTTCAAACGCTCATTTCTCGGAAATCCAATAGTTTCTATATTTTTTCAGTCCGGGTACTGATTATAATAATTTCATGCATATATTTAATGTAAAAAAATTGCATACGCAAACATATATTAAAGTGTTAATATAATGATTTCTGAGAGTTCCTACTTACTCAAAGTATTTTTTTCAACTCTGTCATTCGAATTCGTGCATCACATTTAGAGTTACATTGCTCGTTTTTTGTCTGCGATAGATTGTGAGAATAAATATTATGTTTAAGGAACAAAGATAATGTTGAATACATAATATAATTCGATGTAGAAGCAGAATCCGTATTATTTCAATAAGATAGAAATATATCTCTCATGCATCACCCTGTTTGACGTTTAAAATTCGGATCAACGTTTATATTGTCTGTTATTCCGCATATACTTTAAGCAGATTATTATCGGTCTTTCGACTTAAGATTGTGTATCGAGCCCTCGGTGCATGGTTTTAGACTTTGTAAATTGAAAATTCAAAATACTTCCTGCGTTTAAATATATTTTTCTCGTTTAAATAAGTACTAAAAAAGTAAAAACTTTTAAATTCATTTTAAGGTGTATATGATAGAAAAATAGTGTGATATTCGATAAACTATAATATAAATAATATAAATAATTATATTCAACAAATATTAACCGATATTGTTCAAAATTTTAACATATTTTAGATTCTAAGTGGAGCTAGGATATATAGTGATTTTCTAAAAATGTTTATTTATTTTTTTAGAAACAACTTTTTTGCCAAAAGACTTGATTCAATAAAATGGTAGCAATAATTTGATTAGAATAGTACTTTAAAAAAGTTATTCTTACAAATTAGGATTTAGGACATTTGTAGTTAAATTTCATCGATATGTGCATTAGTGTTTGGAACTTGTACTACCTGCAGATTTCAATAAATTATCTAAATTATCACATTGTACCCCTTACATAAATATATTAATTTCTTTCAACTTGAACAAATATGTGCGTAAAAAACTAAAATACTAATAATTCGATATATTATTATAGATTTTAGATTCTTATAGGGAAGCGAGGGATATCTTATTTATTTTTCTTCTAAACACTTAATCCAATTGTTATACGAGTAGCGTGTAGGAATCTACTTTGTACCCATTTTCCGGTAGCAAATTTGATTAGGTTAGTACTTTTAAAAGGATACTTTAGAGTTTTTCGAAGTTAAAATGATAATTTTCTCTTAGTTCCAATATTATTGATTCTAAATACTAAATATTTTGACAGAATATATATTTTATTATTAAATTGACCACATAAATTGTTCATACGTTTCCAAATTTATTTTTGATAGATTGGTAGTAAAAGTATTATGTATTAGTACTACACAAAATTTCGTTCACAATCGTTTTATTAAAATAAATTATTACTTTCAAACACATCCATCATAAATATTCTATCGGGTGAGCGAAGTGCTTTCAATCTCTGTAGCATATACCGGCCGACATTATTCATTTATATATGATACGTACATAAATACACGTATACCATTCTGAATACTTATTATTTATTAATATAAGTAAAATATGAGTTTTCTAATATGTAATTTAATCTACGTCTATTTTTTTAAAATTACAATATACCTACTGCAACAATCTATAAAATCGTCCAAACCCCAACACCTTCAATTTCCTGTAAACTTTATAAAACATAATATGTATAATATATACTATATATAATATATTATAATGTGATCCTAAAGTCAAATATTAAATTGCTGCAGTAATAACATAATTATAACAAAACAAGTTAGGAAAGCTAACTCTGCGAGCGTCCTGAATTCTCGGTTTCTGAACGTATTTCAAACTATAATTCCATAAAAAATTTGTTAACTGACAATATACTTGTATGTATAAAACAATACGAATAATATCTATTTCTCTCGTAACCAAATCAAAAATCGCAACTATATACTAGTAACTTTGAACGGACGGACACAACTAAGATATAAGGTGTCTAAACTTATAAAAAAAAAACCTACAATTTTTAATTATATTGATATATGACTCTTACAGTTTCTGAAGTGAGGACCACATCATTTTATTTTAAAAGCTAATGTTTTAATCGATATCTAAAAATTATACCTACATAATATAATCGGTAATACGTATTTAATATTTTAAAATGTAAAATTAATAAATTAGCACTACTTTTAAATAATTTTTCTTACGGGAAATAAAAAAGGAAATTTCTTCCAAGCTAAGTGAATTGAAAAATTTCTCGGTTTTACAGTGATATTTAATTATTTATTTTCTGGAAACCACTTTCCAAGTAGAAAGATTCAAATAGGCAATTTGAGGAAAAGAACCATTTTGATAACAAATTATTTCTGTATGGTACTTTCAAAAGAACATTTTTTTATTATCTCTGTATATTTCTCAAGCGTAACGTAACCAAAAATGTTTATAAATTGGAAAATAACAAATAAAGTTATCATGATGATTACTGATTATTAATTTATTTTATTCTAGAATCGTTTTTTCTCTTTGTATTGATCATTATCAAATTTAATTAAACATTCAATAAAATAGTTGGGTACTTAAAAGAAGATGCATTTTTAAAAAAATTTATTTTACACTTATATTATGTATAATTATGTATTCGTAATTCAAAATTATTTTACTGCAGGAAAATATAATTTATCATTGCTTTTAAGCTCAATACATCCACCACCAGTCTATCCGATAAATTAAGTGCTTCCACAATCCACCTTCTATTCTATTTTATCTTTAAACTTAACGGATTGAAATTACTTGAAATTATTTTTTGTTAACTATTTACGTTTAACTGACATTTTTACGTTAATTTAACTTGCGTAACTTATTTGAATTAATTATTGAAACTTGAACACATTTAGTGTAGGTAAAGTAAAGTTTTATAAGATATTTAGAGTTTTTATAAATTAAAAATAATGTAGGCAATATTTATTCATCTTTGAACATTTTATTTTTTATTTTTAAATAATAAGTAGATGGTATTATATATATTTATATACATTATACTTGTAATATTTAATTGCATATTTGAACGCATACATATTTTATAATTTCATCGCCAATTTTAAATATTATTCATTTTCCGTTTTAAATGATTCAATTTGATTATTTATATTATATTAATACATACATATTATATTTATTATATTTTTTAATATATATGTCATCTACCTATATCAAAACTTGTAGTTTATAGAATCACTGAAAGTAGACATCGCCTATAACCAGGGATGTGCTCCCGGTGGGGGGGATAAGGGTGTCATATATGACACATATGTCTCTTTTAAATTCTGAGCGGAGCGAGGAAGCTAGTGGTTTTTCAATTGTGTTTATTATTTATTTTTTTTTTTTGCATATTACTTTTCTACCAGAAGACATGAACCAATCTGTACATGTGACCCCGTTATCCGGTAGCAAATTTAATCTATAGTTTGTACTTTAAAGAAGCTATTTTTGGCCATTTTCGATAAACACGGTAGGGAAAACTATTGAAAAATGACGCAAAAACGGTCAAATACGATTTAGTGAAATCGAGATTTATGTATATTACAACTGAAGGTCCATTTAGAATCGTTTTGTCGAAAGCAATGATTTATCATTTGTTATGTAGATACCAGCTGATAAGATTAGATTACGTTTTATACGAACAGTATACGGGCAAAGTGAAAAGAAAATAATTCTTGAGAAATACACATAAGTGTCAATATAGGGGAGACTTTGGGGGCTTAGCCCCTCTAAAATTATTCATATCCCCCAAAAATAAAATTGTTTTCTTACAATTGATATTAAGATAAATGAGTTTCAAAATTGTTGCCTTATGATTGATTTTTGCTTATTTATGTTTTTTAGGTAAGTTAATTCAACGAAAAAGTTTATGAATTTTTTCGCTAATTTAACTTTTTTAAACAATATTTTGGGTAAACCCCCCCCCCCCACAAGATTTTAGAGCTAGTTGCACCACTGAAAACACATTTTTAATAACTTCAGGCTACACTGGTTTTACTGAACGAATTTTAATCATTTAAAAAACAGGTTACCTATACGATATTATAACCACCTAATTGATTGTAATCGACCTCTTATATATTGTATATTATATATTGGTATACACTATAATACGAGTATTATATACTCGCATAATAGAATATTATGTTAAAATATTTTGAAATTATTATAAATTTAAGTAAAAATATAAATATATATACATTTTTTTTTAATATATTGCAGATACCTATACTATAACGGTGTACTTACTAACGTTAATAGCGATTATAAAATATATCTGATTTCATTCTTACATTTTTCATTGCCGACATTTCGCTAAATATAATGAATGACTTTTTAATTAGTACCATTTTATGAATAAAAAAAAAAATATATATATATACAACGGATTGAATATCATATTGATTTCTCGTTCCTTCTGCATATTTTGCTATATATAGGTGTATATTATCAATGGATATGTTAATCTCGCTATATAAATACTAAAAACAAATTTATATCGCGAACAATAAAGTTACAGTGCAGTACACCCTCTCGGAAATATAAGCGTCTCCCTCGACTTACAACGGGATTATACGTATATATTATATATCTATTTATTTATTTTTTTTTTAACTATCAAATATATCTTTGTTGAGATTTTATCAAGGCGTATCCTGTACGCTAAGTGCGGGGTTTTGACGACCCCCTTAACCCCACCACTTCCCTTCGGCCCTGTACACGGTTTACAGTTCTCACGATATCGGGTATATATACGGATATGTTCATCTGATCAAAATTGACTTAATACTTTATTTCTTTGAATCGTGGAATAATATACTTTATTATACATATTATGCATTAACTTTATCTCAAATGCGAAGTGAAAATAAAGGAGTAAACTTTTTTCAAAATATCTCCAAGTATGCCCGTCTTACATAATATTACAATATATTTTCTTAAATAAACGCGTGGTTTTTTTAGGTTTTATATAAAATAAATAACTATGATATTATTACATAATATATATATACTACCTATGAACAATTAATTTTTATATGCGAGTTATTATAATATAGTCATTAATTGAAACAATGTCTTTAAATCATATACAGTTCAACTGTTGATATAATTGCATGCGTATTAAAAACCATAAATGAACATCTTTATATTATTATTCACACACCATATAATATTAAAACTACGTTAGTTTACGATTATTTTAATTGCGTTGGTTTTAGTCGAAACATTCACTTTAAAAATAATTTCACGAATAAAAAAAATGATTATAATCAAATTCTTTATAGGTACCTATGATTTCTTTAGTTTTAAGTCGCATGAAAATTATTTTTGGACATTCGTGTTTATTACGTTATATAATAGAAAAATATTTTAAAAGATAAAAATAATTATTTAATCAAGTTTGTAAATCATAAGATGTTATCTAAATACAAACGAATTGTATATTAGGTATATTAACTGAATTTATAATTTAGAATAAATAATATCTATCACAATCGCCAATTATACTGTTTGAACTTTAAAAACGTCATTTTATCAGTGAACACTATAAATAGGTAGATACCTATTATGTGTAATATTGGTACTTTTATAAGATAATAGTTTTAACTCAATGTCTAAGAAAATATATTAATATTAAAAAACTACATAAATATAGGTAGTGATAGAGGTCTATCGTCTTTTCGATCCTCGGACAGCTGGATATAAAGTAATAATATTATATTATATTTAAAAATAAATTAAGATTCCAAAAACGATTCTAAGTGAAATTCGGTATACACATGATTTTCCAATTTCCAACAATTTTTCATTTTATTTTTATTATTGGTAATTTTCCCGTTTCTTTTTCTATATAGAAAACTACTGGGAAAATTGGAAAACGACTTCTACTAAGTACAGAATAAATTTGCTCTCAGGAATTTATCTCTACTCGAAAACTCATACTCGACCCTAAAAAGTGTATACATTGCATACATACACATTTTTTAAATACACCCAGAAACTAAAAATAGTGTTATATAACTAGTTTTACGAACAATATATAGAGATTTAAATTTTCTAATTTATAATGATTTTAAGTATCGAAATTGTATAAATTTGTATACCTACTAATTTGTATACTCGTAAATATTCCAAATGTAAATAATACACAATTTATGTTAACATGTTATTTTAAAAAAAAATCGAATTAATTAGTTATTCTTCATTCAAATGCATTATGCGAATGCAAATACATAGATACTATAATTATATAATTATAATATCTATCATATACCTACATATTTATAATATTATTTGTTAATATTATTATTATTATTATTATTACTATACCATGTGCACAAAATGTACCCGTATAGTATATATTTATTATTTATTTTATTTTATTTTATTCAATTTCGTATACCATGAATACTATAATATATACTCTAAACAGTCCGAATCAAGTAGGTAGGTATGTGACGAATGCGATGTTGATATAATCAAAAAATATATTGTCTTTTAATAATTAAAATACCAACCGTGGTACCTATATAATATAATACAGTATTGACGGTTTTATGTAAGATTGTGTATTTGATAACGACTATTGTTTTATAATGCACTGAATGTTATGCAGTTTTTTTTTTTTTTTTATTAATCCACATCAGTTATAATTATTATGAAATATCATTATTATATTTAAGAATTATTTTGACATTAAAATATCCTTTGCGGTATGCAATATCGATGTTAATTCCAGTACACATTTTAAACCGGTTCTCGATTAATTTTACTATAACACAGTATTGTTCGTGCAATTATCTATTAATTAAGACGACGTGTTGTAAATGTGATTGCGGTAGATCACGTACACCGCAATGTCCTGTGACCATTACTATAAACTCCGTTCAAATAATCCGTATTAGGGTTTAAATTAGTGAATTAGTTCTTTCATAAAGGTATACATAAAAAAAAAAAAAAGAAAAAACAAATTCCGTACAAATGATTATACTATAGTTGGTGTGTGGTCAATCGTTTAAGAAAAAACATGTATATATAGACTTACTGTATGCGGACGTCGGATTTATTCCAGTATATTGTGTAACCACGTCTATATGTAACTGTATACTAATTAAACGATTAAATAATAAGATTTGCAAAATACCAACTACTCGAACCACAAGAACAAAAATTTTAAAAAATGTCCAGGACGACGATAAAATAGTGTAAAGCTATTTACACTTGCAGTAATTACTTACAATATTTATATATGATTTATTAATGATTGATTTATTATATTAGATACATTAGAAAATATTTTAGAAATTTTAATTTATTTTATTTACGCGTATAATATGTATAATTATACATGTTTTTGAGAAAATAATATTTCAACTTCTTAAGTTTGATGCAAATATGTGAAATACCGAAATTTACCAGTTTTATTCGTCATTAATACTTTTCCGTATTATCACTTATTGGGTACATGATAAATTTACCGAATTTTAGATTTGTAAAGCAACGAATAAACCATTTTTTTCGAAAAACTGTTCTTCGCGGAGTTCGGTACAATATTATTTTTCGATTTATACCATAATTTTCCGTTATTTTTTGTAGTTTTCCTTATTCACGTTCAAGAATACTTCTGGGAACGTCGTCGACCTCTTTAGAGTAGCAACTACCAACTATAGTGAATTTGCTATCAAGAAAATATTTACTCAACTCGAATCATTGTACCCAGAAACATTGTACACAAAAAAAAAAAAAACACAAATTATCACTTTTTTTAAATTATTGAAAAATGGTCAAAAAGTTCTTCGCGTCAACGTAATGCTACAACGGTAAATAAATATAATATGGTGTACGTTTAAAGTTTTTGGTGTCATTATTTTTACAATTTTCATTCACAATAATCGAAGGCCGAAAAGACACAAAATGTATTTTGCAACGGCTTATGATTTTTTTATTTTTTTTGGGGGGGGGGAAGGTGGTTCGTCCCTTGGATATGTTTTACATGTAACTGCAGTATATATTTAAGTAAGTACCTACCCCACATTTTCCGAGATTTCTTTTTAAATCACAACGATTTACGAAACATAATATTATAGATACCTATATATATATATTTATATATACACACATGTAAATAGCGTTCAGCGTATAAACACGTCTTGTCCAATTAAATATGCACATAGGAATGCGATTTTGACGATTTATGCACACAATCCTATATCGGTTAGGTATATAATAGACTTCCGTTTGAAGTTTTCGAGGAGTGGTCCGGCGGGGAACATGGCCGCCCGGCGACTTTGACGATATTTTGTGACCCGAAAATCCGGTTATGGCGGGGGAAAGAATATAGCGGAGAAGAATCGCCGAATTTATTTCGTTTTGTTTTGTGGTTTTTTTTTTTTTTTTTTTTTTATCGCTTTTTTATATATATATATATATATATATATATATATCGTTTTCGTTTCGTTTTTCTTTATGCGTATTTTACCGGCAATCACCTCTCCGCAATGTCCCCCGGTCGCTGCACGTTGGTATATATTGCGTATGTATACGCTATACATTATATTATATTGTGTTATATAAATTTTTTTTCCTCCTCTCCCACCTCCCCCACCCCCATAGTAAAACGTACATGCTACGGATAGATTTTTACTCGGCGAGAGACGAATTTTCCAAATAAGTCGAAACCGGTCGGTCGTCCCGCAGGAATCCCGACGGCGTATACACAATATTATAGTATATCGCAACAATGGCTTTTATTGGCCAAGACTGGTTCTCTTCTCCGCTACAATATCGGCTTCTCCGCGTGTGCACCGAGCGGTCATTTCACCTGCGAAGTATTTTTATTATACGTGCGTGTAAGCGAGCTCGCGCGCGCGCGCTTTTTTTTTTCCATATATATATTTTTTTTTTTTTTTTTTTATAATACCCCATAACAAAACGGGCCGCCACCACTCCGATATATATATATATATAAATTATTCTATGTACGTGTATAAACGGGAATCATAAAATAAAATGAAAAATAGCGCGCGCGCCGAGAGAAAAATAAAAACAACGGCAGCAATCGATTATAAATCGTGGCAATTTACCGCCGCAAAACCATAATAATAATAATAATAATAACGTATACGGCGCGTACGACCGCAACGACGACGACAACGGTACTTGATACAAGATAACGAGCCCCCCCCCCCCGCTATACAAATAGTAATGGCACGGATTATATGAATACAGATGGATCACTCGTCCCGAAAACAATAGATCGTCGAATACCGTCTTCCGATAGGCTATCCACGGTTATCAGTGTAGTTACATACAACCATATAAATTATTCTGCTAATGTACAATATTATCGTATAAATAATTAATCGTTCTTAATGTTATCACAATAGATAATAATAAAACAACACAGATTTCAGTTTGTCAGTTAAAGTTTAAATTTATGGTGTATATATATATATATCGTGGTCACACTGATTCCTGTGAAGTTATCAGTGGCCAAATGACGTCATCGTTTTTGAAAACTAATAATTCATATATTATAACCTAGGGTAATAATAAAGGTTTTTAATGTAATAAAAAGTTGATAACCTTTTTCCTTATTTAGTCAGTAATTTGTAGGTATGTCGGAAAATTCTAGAATTACTAAAAATAAAAGCGGAAAAATTTAGTTTTGCCTAGAAACATATTTTTGATTGAGACGGCTCTGATAATACGCTAAAAAATTGTGTACAATATTTTTTTTTTATGAACTCCCAGTACCGTTATAAGTGGTATTTTCCTTTGCCTTTTTTCGGATAGTCTGCTGTCTGCGTGCGATTTTTCCATTTTCCGACCGCCCGTATTTCGCGTTTTCCAAAGACCCGAAGAACAGGTACATAACGGGTGACCATCGATACGCGGTCATCGGTATCCAAACGAAATTGCGATAACTTTTATAATTTATTATTGTTTTTCCCCGTTCGTTTGAATAATGAAGTATGTACTGAATGAAATGTACAAAACAAAATAAAAATAAATAGTATGTGCCTATTATAAATTTGACTATTTAATGACGTTGTGTGTTGAGCGATGGTCGTATTCGATTTGTACCAACTTATTGTATGAATGTATGATGTCTTATCGGACATTCTTAAATTGTTTCTAACTGGCGACAATAGTTTTCAGAGAACAGTATGTCCAACCAACTGATTCATAGATAGTATTATAGGTATACCTATACTATATTTTTTATATGTCATAATAAATGTTTTTTTTTTTTTTTTTTTAAATCGTCGGACTTCTCTTATATTTTCTGCAATTTTAATTAAATGTAAATTGATGTGGGGTCGTGACGTTGTGGAAAACCGATACACCCGTGCGAACTTCTATCATGGGCATAACGATATTTAATTGGACTTTCGAAAATTTCAACATGACCACAATGGTCATAATATAAAAACCCGAGAAAATGTGCAAGAGTAGGTACCCATACTGTATTTTATTATACCCATTATTGTTTACAGTACCTCCTGAAATGTATATCAAATCGTCGGACGTCCGTGGTATTTTTCATAATTTTAATTAAATTTTTATTGATAAGTAGTATTTTGACGTGGTGTAAAACCGTTACACTCGGGCGAAAATCGAGCAAAGTGAGGTATTATAGTGTTCATAAAAATCAAAAACAGTAAGTTCGATAAATTTTTGGATTGTCTACTTTGTCAACCTATTCATTGGAAACGCTTTAGGGGCGATCTTCTAGAAAGCAAATGCGATTTTAAGCCACAGGCAGAATACTTTTTAAATTAATTACCTTATTATACAACAATATTATCTTCCAAAAAAAAAATCGGTCACCGGCTGTTACAGATTCCAATAAAATACGTAAATCGAGGTTAACGAATTGCACTCAAAAGTAGTTCCACCAATAAGGTGTTAGCCAAAAAAAAAATTACACTCACAAGGTGTTGCACTGAAAAGGAGTTCTACTTAAAATTAGTCTCACACGAAATGTAGAGGTATCTAGTTCTTTATAATTAAGAATATATTTTATTTTTATTAATAAATTGATATCAATTATCAGCATATAGTGATAAGCATAAAGATGCAGTTACTTATTGGTTAAACGAATTTGTGTACCACTTAACTACCGTTTAAAATACTCGAATTTACCTGACATTTTTTTTAAATATCTTATATTATGTTTTTAATTGTCGTGTAAATACAGAATAACCCGAAGCTTTTAATTTCCTTCTCTTCCACGACACTCCAAAGACGATCCTATACAACACCAACACTATAGGCCGAGTTGTTTTTTTTTTTTGAGGGGGAAACATGAACAATTTTGATTTCATTGGGCTAATAGGTTAGGCATATACATTTTATAGTATTTATTTGCTCTATACAATATTATACAAATATATATAAACTAAATAAATATTAAATATAATACTAGATTGTATATTATTTATATTACGAGTTCGAAAAGCCCAGTCTGCGAGCGTGCTAAATTCCCGGTTTCTAAACGCATTTTCAACAATAATCTACGAACACAACGGGGATATAAGGTTGCTAAACTTATGTTTAGAAACCTAAAATGAAACTTGACAAATTTTGAGGCTAGTCGGGTTATATATATATCGCATTTGTAAGTTATGACGGATACAATCGAATAAATTACGCTCGATACGTTTGAAATATATTTTCTCCGAATAATTTATTATAAATATCATATTTTCCATTCATGTACGTAGTTTTTTTACGGGGTCATTAACAGCGTTATTTATAGCCGGTCTCGGTGGTTTTAAAAACTAACAAGTTCTGCTGGGGGAACGAGAAACACTACCGTAATGTCAAATTACTATAACGCCCCAGACACACGATGGTAATTGATTTTTTTTTTTTTTAGTTTATTATAATTTGCGGTTATAATTTTTTTAAACACTTTTTACGAAATGATACGTATAATTAGAGGAAGGTCTACTAGCAATTGGTGTTACACTGTTACGGTTTTTTTTTTTTTTTTTTTTTGAATCGTGGCCAAAAAGCGGATCATATACATCAGTGGACAAGCTGGTCGGAAGGGGAAGGAAAAAACATTTGAAGATCTAGATTAAATAACCCGTCACTGTCAAAGCTCTAATTAAATGAGATGTAAAGAAAACATGTCTGTTATACATACATTTTATTATATTATATTATTCAAGTGCAGTGTCGTATTATGTATAATATGGACACGACACCTATGTATACGTACAATGTACGAGATGAAAAAAACTCCTATGTAGAATGAACTCGAAAATGATAGAATCGCGAATTCCGTCGATAAATGTACATAATATAATTAGATCAGGCTAGGTCGGAAAGAAACTTTAACAATTTTTCGCGTTTAACACATATTGTGCTGATCGATCAAAACGTACGGTATTTATTTGCACATGGGTTTTTTTTTTTTCGAAAAATGGTGTTCGAATACAATCATTTTTTAATTACACGGTCTTTTTTGTTGTGTCCATCAACATAATATTGTGGGGTTTTTTTCGGATTTTTATGTAGCTAAAAGATTGGAATCGAGCCATTCTCGAACCGAACCGTTTTACTTGATTAAACACTAACAGCTCAAACAAATTTACCATAGTAAATCACGGTACAGTCGGCTACATTATATTGTTGCGTCTATAGTTTAAATATACCTACACGTAACATTTACGATTAATCAACTTCAATGTCGACGTGACAAACGTTCGTGTTCGTTATGAAAATTGGCGATTACACCGAGAATAAAATGGTCTCCATTCGTACGTATACGTTCTGCAGCAGCTTATCTGACATTTTAAAAACAAAACATCTGGCGTAGGTACTTAGCAAAACGCTAATCATGAACGGATATCAAAGTCAAAACGGTTTATCCGAAATCGGTTTCGAAACGTAAAAACGTAAAATTGCTTACTGCTGCTTGCCGGGCCTGAGCTGTATAGCATCGACGTATTTAAACCGGTGTTCATATCAGAGTTGACGCGCCCGGCGATGGGGTAGGCTCTTATATTCTGATTTAATATGATTATTTATACATAATTTAAAATAAATTATCAAAAAATTCTCCTTATCCAATGCTTTGTCTGAAACTACAAAATATTTAGGTAATTACCATTTTTTTTTCGAGAGAGAGAGAGAGGTCGTACATACCTATGCATTTTTCTTTTTCTTTATCGCCAATTTTACGGTGGATCATAATTAACGTCCTAGTACTGAATATTGTTTGGGTTATTTTCGCAGGTCATGTCCTGTGGGCGGACATGCTGAAGGATATCCACAGTCCAGGATTGGCAGCCGATCCGGAGGACGGCGGCAACGGAGCCTGTTGCGCCGGTTGCGGTAGATCGATAGACGACCGTTTTTATCTGTCCGCGGTGGATATGTGTTGGCACATCGGGTGTTTGCAGTGCGCCGAATGCAAGCTGCCTCTGGACACAGAGCTCACGTGCTATTCGAGACACGGGAACATCTATTGCAAACAAGACTATTACAGGTAACAATATCATATTGATAATAATAATGTGTTAGGAACACGAAAATATACCTTTTTCTCGGTTCCAATTGTATCCATTAAAACTTTAATGGACAGCTATTTGTTATGTAATTATATCAATACTCATTGGGTAAATACTAATGTTGAGCACCTAATCCGGATCAATCCGTTTCCGGATAACTAATCCGAATCCACCCGGATTGATAAATATGCTATAATCCGTTTAATCTGGATTTTCGGATTACATTTTCAATTCGGATTAACGGATTACATTGCGGAATCCGGATTGATGGATTACCCGGTGAATACGGATTTTACACGTTTAAAGTTTGAAATTTTTTTTATATTTCATACAATTGAAGCTATTGAGCTTAAAGAAAAACACCCGAAAGTTGTTATAAATCGGAATTTATACCAAACTTTGATATTTATATTATAATGGCCACACCTCACACTCAATGTACGAATTGCGCACCCACCTTTTCAGAATATTATGCTACATTGCCTATATGAAATCTCAACCTAATAATGCTCGCCATTATTATATTGACATATTGGATCCAAAATTCGGATTATATTGACAATTTGAAGGATTCAATCCTGAATCCGGATGAAATGGATTGAATCCGGAATCCGGATTACGGATTGGTCAAAGGAATGCTCAGCTCTATAGTAAATATCTACGAATTTGGTATCCGTACGGACCGTTTGTCGTTCTTTGGGAGTATTTTAAGACGGTCGCGGTGGTGTATAATGTGTCAGACAGCAGTCGTTCGGTATAGGGACGTTTGTTTTTCTAAACCAGACCAGACTTGGCAGAACAAAAATCACGGACGAATTCGAACCGAACTAATTTGTTAAAGACTATATACCGATATGTATATATATTATATATATATATATATATATATATATATATATATATTAAATGTAGATGGAGACTTTGTGTATGCAAACGCATGAAGTGAAGTCATTATGTGCTCTCCGTTGGATGATTTTCAGCTGTAACACACGACTATATTCTGAATGCAATTACGGAAAGGGAGACATTGTTTAACAGCAACGTGAACACCCTAATTTACTCGCATAACGACTGCGAGTTCCGGTTGAATTCTGACCTGTGGCGCGGGAACAAATAGCTCAGTAATTATTTATAAATATAGGTATTATAATCATACAAACGACGGTAACAGAAATTAATCAATTTAAGACAAAAAAAAATAAAATAAAATAAAAACAGTTAGATCTCTCCGTGTGATACAATATACACTCATGGCGTCGTATATACGCGTACGCTTTTTATGAATTAAAAAATTACATTATTCACTCTAGACGACTCCGGTATATCCAAAACAATACGTTTAACATCTATTAATCCCGATGACTTTTTTAATACGAATTCGAATCCGTCGATCAAATACATTGCCTATATCATACAGGTATGGTTTGTCAGTTTCAGAAGAGCGAATTCCGAGGATTTATTTTAAGCCAATAATATGGAATCGGATTATCCATCAGTGATTTGAATAATTGTATGCACGTGCGGATCGCGTTTGAGCTAATGAAGTAGCATTACCCAAGGATTAAATACGAAGGGAGAAAATACAAAGCCTTGGAGTAGGTAGTGATATATACACGTCGAAGAAACAGCTTTATGATAAATTATACTCGTTGACGTAATTTGTACCTTCCGATTTCCGTATAATCTGTGTGCATAACGAATTATGAATACAATAACGGAATGAAAATATATGAAATGTATATTATTATATTATCTTCTTTTTCTTCAACAAAGCTAAACGGTATACTTTAGGAAGTGTGCTATCATTTATTAAAGACTCTCCATTGCCCCCTCACTCGGTTGCTACATTTCTGTCCAGTAATTTAACATTATAATTTCCCACGCGCAGTATCATTCCTTATCATGTTATTATTATAGTTGCCCTTATCGAATCGTCTCCGTCTATCCTACCAAAAAACAATATTTTATACATCCTCGCGTCAGCTCTCCATATAAGACCAAACCATTCTAATGGTTAAATTTGAATACCGTTTTAATTTCCTTGATAACAGTTTCGATTCAATAGTACATTATAATATGATAATATTTATTCTAACCAGATGTTCTTGAATTTTTTCTCGACGCATACAGTTTTCGTTATTTGTACTATTAACACGCAGAATGCGGAACGCACTTGAAATCGTCTACCTTTTCTCCAAACTAAAATTGCCCACATTTCGATTATAGATTGATCTGTACACCTCTATTCCATATTTTAACACATGTATTTTATCAATTATCTAATATACATATAGTTTTATATAGTAATAATTATTATCATGGTAATCGTCTACTTAGTACAAATGCGTTTTTGCGTTGCATTGCTATTGTTTGGACAGTACGGGGCCTAATAACTTATTTCAGGCGATATGCCTATTATAAGTGAGACTGATGTGCAGGATATTAGGTTTTGACTTTTGAGATTTAACTATGAGGAAGTTTGATTATGTTACCCAGTCTATGAGTCACGGGGGGTTTGTGTACGGTGACAGGTATTGCTTCTGTTTTGCCTAGGTCTCGGAGGTGGTGGAAGGAAGGAAATTATGCTTTATAAACGAGGGATTTTGTTGACTCTAAAATGAATTCTTGCAGAGGTCTCGATACGAGTGTCGTAGTGTCGTACCAGGGGAAGCCTGATATTGTCCGAAGAGCGATATTTTTGGACGGCTTCGTACAAATTCCTCATACAAATGCGTATAGGATTTCGAGTTTGAACCGAATTTCGAGCTATATCGACCTCTATAATATAATATGATGTATATAGGTACTATGCACCGACCGTTGGTCACGTTTCATCCCTCTAACGATCGAATGGTTTTAACACTACAACATATACTATATATATATGGTGTATGGGTAAATTACGTCGTCGTAGAACATAACGAGACACCGACGACCTGAGGGCAAGGCTGGGCACCTAACTAGTTAGAAAGTTAGAAGTTAAGATAGAAGTTACTTTTTTCAGTAACTTCTAACTTGACTAGTTACTTTGTTTATATAGTAACGGAGTATCTTAACTAGGTATTTGTATTTTTTACGTAATTATTGAGTAACTTAACTGGTTATTTTTTCAAATTCGAAAAAAGTTGTATTTAATAAACCCCATTCTTAAAAGTACAAAATTATCCAAATCACGTAATTTATAAAGTATGATTATGTACACAATTTCAAATTGCCGCTGAAGCCTGATAAGAATGCGGTATAAAATAATTTATCATAACATGGTATACTCATAATATATTATTATCAAATTACAACACCGATTATGTTCATATATTATTATTCATTATCTTGATTTGAGATTGCTATATAATATGGGTATTTCCCAACTCCCATCGGCCAACCGTGCCTGACCATCATATTTTATTTTGCCTCGGGCTGAGGGTTGTTCACTCACGTGAATGGCGTTATGGGCAGACACAAAACATGTGTATACCGACTGATAATGTTATTGCGGTACGGCGGCAGATCGGGTCCACTGTACTAAATATGTAGTGCTTAATCCCTTTGTATACGGTCGGTATATTTGGGGCATGGACCAGACTAAATGCGCGCACGGTAACCTACATTCATGTACCGGAGGCTGGGGCACCTGGAGAATCGTGCACGTGTCTCTCGTCAAACCATTGTTTCCCGACTTGTACGCCATCCGTTCTACCGCGACACGCGCTTTAAACGGACGGTACAATGTCGTCAATGGGCCTCGGATTAATATATGTTATACGATACCTATATTTATAGGACGTTCTCGGACGTCCCACGCCGTTTTAAACGCGCAGGTCGTCGCCACGTATCGGCCACGCGTCTCCTAATCAACATCCGATCACCGCTGCGGGGCACCACCGGCTCGTGCCCGCTGATTTTTGGCCAGATAATCCCCGCGACCGTACACCGTAATTTCCATGACTTGTCTCTAATAACCCATCCGGGAGCGATTGCCAACGTATCGTGTATTATTAATTGTACGCCGTTAATACCGTGATATTGCCGACATAATACGGTTCTACCGGTCGATCAGTTCGAAACTAAAATTACGTCACTACATACTGGATAATACGCCACAAATCTAGTCTTTCCCTCCGTGTATTTCATATTAACGTTTTATAAATTAGTAACTGTCATAATAATCGTCTATAGGCACTTACTAATGATGTACCTACATATATATATATATATATATGTGTTACGGGCAAAAGTCGAAATCGGGCAAACCTCAGAAATGCCCGGACAAAACTCGGGCAAAACATCATATTTCGGCTTTTGCCCGGGCAAACCTAGTTGTGACCAGCAATATTTGGTCGTAAAACTGTATAGCTTCTAGGTATACTTTATACGCTTAAAAAATTCAACGAAATGTTCGATATATTGCACGCGGCTCATATAAATTGTGGCCACGGTGGTCGCAATCGAATGGAACATTCAATAAAACAAAAATTTTAGCAGAGCCATAATTATTAATTATATATTAATATTATATTAATTATTATAATTAATATTATTATTATTATCGCCATATTTAAAAAGAAATAGTATTTATTTTATCGTATTTCACTTTTTTTAATTCTTTAAATTAACATTATAATACTATTATGCTTTTATCATTATTTGTATACATTTTCACCATTATTGATTAAATAAATAAATAATATAGACTTATTTTATATATATATTTATATTTAATATTAAAATCAACATTTGTACTGTGAAATATTCAAATGTATAATGTATACCTAGAGGCTTATACGGTTTTTCCCAAATATTGCTGGTCACGACTAGGTTTGCCCGATTTCGACTTTTGCCCATAACATATATATATATATTTTTTTTTTTTGAGTTTAGGAAAAATTTCCCAGCTCGTGACGTGGTCCAGTTCGTGCGATGATGTTTATTATTCTGAATTTCTCTACAACTGCAGTATGTAGCACAATATTCGTTCAACAATCAGTTCCCGACCATTAGGTTCTATTGTATATAATATATTAAATTCTTATCAATCTAAAATAATATTTCTATACCTATTCGTGGAAGAATTGAACTTCAATCTGTTAAAAATGAGATTTTGGTCGAATTCCCGAAATTCTCGAATTTACTTTAATAGCATTATAATCGTGAAGGTATGAAAAAATTACATTACATAATCCAAAAACTAACTCTGTCCTATTTTATGTTGTTCAAAATTAAAACGATTTTAGCTTAAAATATACACTTAATTAATTTTTTATAAATCTAAAAATACAAAAATAACATACTTTTAATTGTGTATACGTATTTCAACAACTGTGTTATCATTTTCATCAGAAACCAAAAACTTACTAAAGATTACAACACTATAACAGTTATTTTAGGGTTGTGTATCCGAATTTAACCAGATAATTAACTCGATAAAATATTAGAGTTGACCCGAAACCCGAATTATTAAAGTAATTAAGAAATGAAGTGATACATCAATTTACAATCATCTTTTGTAACTATAATATGGTAGTACTGTATATTAGCTACTATCACAGAACGTGGGTATTATGCGAGCATTTATTAATTATAGTTTATTAGTTATGCTTAAAATAACGAACAATTTATTCCAGTATAACGTTTACGCCATAATCACATATTACAGTTAAATTTTATATAGGGTTCAGAAAAAACTGTATACCTACTGTGAAAACGAAGTACGTCAGATCATAAAACTAATTCAATATATTTTACCTAATTATTTTATTGGTGTAAACATGAAAATATTTAAGAATTGAATTGATTTAAATTTTAATTATTCTGGCAACACCAACAACTTTACATAAGCTGATAATAATAAGGACGTTACACTCGTAATATTTAAAGGAGACGGCGTTTCTTAATATTTTTTTTTTTTATAGCAATTATTTAGTGATTATGAGTTTTTTGAAAAATGTGGGAAAAGTTGTTAGGACTTTTTGCTTTTGTACCATTAGTGATAATAATAATATATTTCTCTTCTTTTTAAATTAATATTGAACTTTAAATCCTTAAAATGATTATTTTTCGTTATGTTTAGTGTTTACTTTAAAATGAAAATCCGATTATTATAAACATTTGACATTTAAAATGTAATATGAATTGATATACTTACAACAAAGAATTTATGTATTTGAAAACACGAGTTAATCCAAATTAAGCCGAATAAATATCATAATAACCGTAACCGGAAAAATTCAATAACCCGAATTAGGTTTCAACATTCGAAACCCAAAGCACTGGTATACGCAGTTAAAAAAAAAACATTATTTTTGTGATTTTGGGTTTATAATAATTTATACGATTTTAGATTTTATCCATTCCTGCAGTGACTTAATTACAATATAAGTGAAAAAATATTATTTCCTTACAGGGTTTTTTTTTTAAGACTGGACAAGTTAACGAATTTTTGTAACTCGTTAAGTTAAGTTAGTTTAAAAAATTTAATTAAGTTAAATTAAAAGTTACCAATATATTTTTTTATTAACTTTATAAGTTAAATATTAATTTTGAGAAAAAAGTAACTTAACTTAGTTAAAAGTTAAAATTTTCTAATTAACAATAACAAAATTAGGAAATACTTCTCAGCTACTAAGATAACTTTATATATTTGTATTCACAATAATATTAATATGAAACAGACAGCACCACTTAATTTACTTTAAATATTGGATAGACACGATTAATAAAATATCTACCGTATCCAAGTGATAACTAAACTGGCCTGAGTCGCATGAGCCAATAAAACTAACGTTTAATGTACATTTTACGTTATGTCCTCGTGCACCCGTCTTAACGTTGGTAAATTTTGCAAAACAACGTCTAAATATTGTAAAAATACTGCGAATATAACGAGAGCACAGTGATACTATAGTTTTCTATAGGTGTATAAAGTATAATTAAACAATAATAATATACATTTCTAACAAGATTTGACTTAATTTAGATAGTCTGGCATGGAGTTGACTTAAAGTTAACGCGTCGAGTTTTCGAAAAAAAAAAAAAGTAACTTATATTAATAGTTAAAAGTCAATTTGAAAAATTTAAAAATTAACCCGTCGAGCGACTTAAATGAAAATCGACTTGACTTTTTAACTTGATTTTAACTTTCAACTCGTTATAATGCCCGGCCTCGGGGAGGGGCGGGTTTTTTTTTTTTTTTTTTTTTGGTCTTGAGGACTCGTTTTTTTTTTTTTTACCTCGTGCACTGTTTTTTTTTCCGTTCCAGGCTGTTTTCGATAAAACGCTGCGCTCGTTGCCAGGGCGGTATCGGCGCCTGTGACCTGGTGATGAGAGCCAAGGACCTCGTGTACCACGTGGAATGTTTCGCGTGCTATGCGTGCGGCGCGGTGCTATGCAAGGGCGACTATTTCGGGGTCCGGGACGGGGCGGTTTTCTGCCGTCCGGACTACGAGCGGCTCAAGCACCGGGACATGTGCGAACTGGAGCCAATGTGCAGTCCGCCCAGGGCGGCCAGCCACCACTGGCCGTCGGCGCACAAGGGCAGGCCCCGGAAGAAGAGGGACGTCCAACATTCGCTGATATCCGGGGCCGAGTGCAACGGGCTCACCGAACTCAACGTGCTGAGGATACCGCAGTCGACGTTAGGTGAGTGAATACATCGTGAGCATATTATACGTATATACCTACTCGTGAACGGGGCTGTACCGAGGTGGGGTGGTCTCCGACTGCTCTGGCCAAGCGGTCGCACAAAACGGAAGTTCAGTCGGGCAAAAGTAGAAAATATGCGCCGACGACTCGAATTTCGATGAAAAATCATATTATTTATTAGGATTTTAGTCGGCGAAATGGAAATAAATCGATGACTTTTTTGGTTTTTTTTTTTTTTTTTTTTTTTGCTTATTTTAAGTGTTTTGAAGAGAATTGTTTCGTTTTCGCGCCCCACGTGTAAATCGTCCAACGGGACGGCCGTGCTCGGTATAGTAAATACTACCGATCACATGCGCTACATGCAGCTGCACAGACACCGTCCCAGCACAGAACTCGAAAATACATTTGATAATCGTACACTATTATTACGGGCTGCAGAATTTAAAAACACTTATATTTTTAACTTTATACGCGTAAAATGCGTTTGAATTATATTGTTTTGGAATTAAGCCCACGAATTTTCGGGTGGAAATATTATCGATAAATCACTAAATGTCATATTTTTATAGTATAAAGAGTCACTCCTCCCAGAACGAAATTTGCGTATTTCAATATCACGCAGGTACATAATATCCACTATATTGTAGGTAATTTATCGTTTTAAAAATATACTTCATAATTATATATAGAAAACAAATAAATAAAAAATAGTACATTATAATACATTTCGCGGTAAATATTAATATTTTATAATGAATTATTTATTTACATATAAAATAAAATTGAGTATATAATTGTCATTGGCGCAACTACGGGGTGCTAGGGGGTGCTGAAGTACCCCCAATTTTATTTTAAGCACCCTCAAGTTCCATGTCATTCTAATTACAAATATCAGCTATAATTTTACCAATGTAATTTAATTTTTAAGATTTTACTATTAGTTATTTTTTTTCAGCATGTTACAGCAGCGCTTTACTAATTTAAGTATAATAAATATTAAGAGAGACTTAGCTAATGACATTGTTCCAAACGAAATCTTGAACACATTTGCTAATACCGATAGGAAATTATGTTTGATTCTTTAAATTTAAAAAAAAAAACATAAGAAAATATTATAAGTAATAAAATAAGTTACATTTTTTTCCAAAAATGGTATTGTAATTATAATTTACGGAGCCCCCAACGACATTATAAGCGATTCATAATAGTAGCACCCCAAAATTTGAACTCTAGTTGAACCACTGATAATTGTATATAATAAAATTAACAATAGCTGTACTATATATTTTATTAACTATTTTAATATACAAAAAGGAAAAGTATAAAAAACGATTTTCTGCATCCTGGTGGGTGTCTTTCAAAAACTGATGATTATTGACTATTTAAATGCTATTTATTTTTATTTAATTTTAGAGGCGACTGTAAATACTAAAGACCGGCACAAACCGTGTTTGGCCCGGATCAGGACTGAACCGTACGAGCTTTGGGTCGGGCCGGACTATTTAAAATATAAAACCTGGTTGGACTGAACTTTTAAATTAAAAAATGTTATTAAAATAACATTTTTACATTTAAAATACATTACAGACAGGAAATATTTTGAAAAATTATAATATTACTAACAGGAGTAACGATAATAGATACTCATTACTCATAGATTATTAATATTTGTTATGATACAGTGGTCCTCAACATTTTTAACTTGACGTCTCATTTGTACCAACAGCCTCCTCTTAAATTTTAAACCCAAATGTTTTTAGGTAGGTATATTTAAAAGTTTTAATTTTATAATTCAAATAAAATAACGAACTTGAAAAAATAGCTAAATAAAATAGCATTATACATTTTTAAAATTGAATTCTTGTAATTTCCTTACGTTATAACCCCCTATGCAATTTTCAATGAAAAACTCATGTTAGTATTTCTCATTTTTAAGAACTTAGAAACATCGCAGCCTTTGTTCGGTATTTATTTTTTTGTAAGAGTTATATTTGTTTAAAAAATTTTAAAAAAAATAGTTTTTTAATAATTTATAAAACATATTTAAAAGTACATATTATAAAACGACTAAGTAGGATGACATTGAAGGAATTAACATTGAGCAAAAGAGATAAAAAAACAAATTGTAAAAATCATGGATAAATAAAATAAAATTATAATAATTTGTTTTTCCAATTTTATTTATGAATTATTACTCCATAATTATAATTTATAACCATATTATAATGCATCTTTAAAATTAACATTAGTTTAGTTTATTAGTCCATGATTGTCCATACTCGTGTTATTACTATTTCTCTCACTCATTGATAATTTACAAACAGGGATAATTCTATTCGATCGTTATAGTTTGTATGTTTATGATTGATGAACCAATGCCGAATAATGTTAATAACTATTGCATATAAAAATATGATTTATGTGTATCATGAACTTTTCTATTAGATAGGTTATATATAGGATAGATATTAGATGGTTAACCTACTTATGCATAAAATCATATTTGTGGTCAATAAAGAGTTTCCATAATAATTATTTTTATACCATTACATTCATAATAATTATTGTAAATTGTTTTAAATTATCATATTAAATTTCCTACAAAAAAGAAAGATAGAATTTATAAAATACTATTTATTATACCTTGTACAGTATACACTATACACCTATGGTAAAACGTATATATTGTATTTAATTAATTAGGTATAATAATTATATCTATATGGCTTAAAAAATATCGAAACTCAATCTTTATTATTCGCTAAACATAAAAAAAATATGAATAATAAATATATTGATATATACATAACAATTATAAATATTTATAATCCGATGTGAAACAAATTATTACAAATGATCATGTTTTAATACTGTATTAATTTAAATATTATACGCTTAAACGTATATTGAATAATATTCTACTTTGGTGGGCATTGGACACCACATCAACAGGTTAAATATATTAGGTGAAAAACGTCATTTAATAAGGGAGTTACTTCGTAAAGATTTCAATGCTAAACACGTTTGGTTTTTTATATATACAATTTACTGATTTTATATCTTGTTTACTTAAACACAGTTACCTATCTTCTACGTATATCAATAATAATCTGTGTCTGGATCGCCACAAAAAAAAATTTAAATATATAAGTTCCAATTTATTGGTCTAATTAGCATTATATTTACTATATCACATTAAACTTAAAATACATTTGTGTGGCTCAGTGATTATTAATAATTTATTCATAAATTAAATGCATTAAGTATTATTATTGTTAATAATAAATCGTGGACAAAAAAGAACCTTTTCATACTAACGTATTATTTAATAAATTCGGTTCTATTAATCGTTATTTTTAAAATTTACAAATATGCCTTTATCTATTAGTTTTGAGAAATTTAGAACCTTTTACTTCTCTGGAAATCGATGATATTAATCGTAATATAAGCTTGCATTTTGAACAAAAAATACGATTTAGTATCTTTTCATACTATAAGCACACGAAATATGGTCCATTTGATGATCGTTGGTTTAAGATAATGAAAAATTAAATCAGTTCAATATGATAATTATAAAAATAATTTATATTTATAATAAGTACTCCTGATATACTAATTTTGTTTTCGACTTTACTTCGACCTCTTACCGTAGGTACACATTGTATAATAATGTATAATTTGCAATCAAATAGAACGATCATTTTAAATAGATAATATTTGTATTTAAATGTATACACAAAAATAGCATTAACTAAATTTTAACGCATCTATTTTCAGATTTCGGTGTTGGTACTTTAAAAGAATATATTAATAGTGTATCAATAATTTATTTTATAAACCTTTATAATAGAATCAACATTTCGCCCTCAGATTTATGTGATCATGTGAATTTATGATTTATCAATTTTTGCGGGCTGATCGATTTTTTTAAAGTCTACATACCTGTATTACACAAACAATATGCAAATGTCCGTATCAGATCTAGAATGATGTCACTGCGGTCACGATAACATTACAAAATAATAGTGAGCTGGTACCTACTCCGTTTACTGCAGTGCGTTTTGAAATTATGATATAAAATTATGTTATATTATATTTCGATTGGACGGATTAGCATGTTCAAAAAAGCTGATTTTTTGAAAGTTTTTTTGCTTATTATTTACGTTTTGAACGAAAATTTCAAATAAGCCTGCAATGATTATTGGAATTTGGCCGATGAAAACTTTGCCCAGCTTTGAGAAAAATTGAGCTCACGCCCCTGTGGTCCGTGTATACATGGATATTAGTGGATATTACGTATAATAATAATAGGTATATAGGTATACCTACGAGAAAACCTATAACACATATTTACGGATATGGTTTACGTGTAGTAAAGCGCGTGCAATTCGACGCAATTAAAACCGAATAAAATGTATTTTGTTCGAACTCGACCCGGTAATAAATAGCCGGTAAATCGGACGAGAATAGGTATATAAAAAAAAAAAAAATAATAATAATAATAATAATAATAATAATGATAAAAAAATAAAAAAAGTATCTCGACGATAATAATTTGTAAGTGGCTAATTGAAAATCAATGCGGCGCTGCCCGTCGCAGTCGTATAATAGTGTACCTATACGTAGAATGCTCGCGGAGGTGACGAACGGAATACAATGGATGTGGAGAAAAGAAGAAAAGTCATTCTTATTTTATTTATTTTATTTTTTTTTTCTGTTCTTTTAACTTATACGCATATATATATATATCGTACATGCGCGAGACGAGATGTATAAATCACGTATCGTTCGGAAATAAATTATTTACCTCGCGTCCGGTGGCTAAGACGTATTGGCCTTCTGCGCGCGAACCAGTATACCCATACAATATATACTGTATTACATATATATTATTCGTATATGCACTGTGTATGCGTGTATACTTTGATATATGCTCGACGATATTATTATAATAATATGTTAGTAACAACAGAATGGTGGAGTCGGTGAACAGTCAAAGATAAATAGATGTACGTCCGTGGTACGGCGGGGGAAGCAGCAGCGCCATCAGTATGTACGCCTCGGGTTCCCGACTTAACGGGGTTCGTATGGGTTAGAAGTTTTTTCTGTTTTAAAACTGACCTTTAAAAGACAATCGCGCGCCTTTTTTAATAATAAAATAAAAAGAAAACAAAACAATATACGTATTAGCCCAGATCATATGAATACAGACGGATCACTCGTCCCGAAAACAATAGACCGTCGAATACCGTCTTCCGATAGGCTATCCACGGTTATCAGTGTAGTTACGTTACATACGACCATATAATATTATTCTGCTAACGTACGATATTATCGTATGAATAATTAATCGTTTTTAATGTTATCACAATAGACAGTAATAAAACAACACAGATTTCAGTTTGTCCCGCGGGAATAATGTTTAAATTTATGGTATATATTATGTATATCGTGGTCACACTAATTCCTGTGGAGTTATCAGAGTTATCGGTGGGCCAAAATACGTCATCGTTTTTGTTTACATAGCGAGCACGGCTTTAGATGGAATGGTTACACAACGACATGTGATAAGACGTCATTCGTAGATTCTTCCCAAAAACCGCTAAAAACTCACGTCACTGCAGCGCTATATATTTTATAATGTAGAGTCACAGCAAATAAAAGCATTATAAAAGCCTATAGTAATGTAATAATCTGCCACAAGAGCGCTAGTATGACGTGAGAAAACTGATATCATCAGAAAAATTTTTTGTCCGGATTTCATCACCGAGTAAACATATAGGCCGTTGTGTAACCATAATATCTAAAGCCTCTAAAGATCGTGAGTGATCCATCTGTATTCACATAATCTGTGGTAATAGCGCGGAACATGACGGTAGTAGGTATCACGGCTATAGATACTAGGTATACGGTTGCGCGACGACCTATACCGATAGCTACAGAGAAATGTGACCGACATATTTTCTTATCAAATTGGACTACTAGCGCTCATAACTATGTAATTTAACGTAATACCACCACAGATATATAAAACATTGCAGTATTACCACAAATTACAAATTAATTCTATGTTATTTCACTTAGAAGTTTAAAACTAACTGCTAAATGTTTCACTGCAATTGAAAAGATTTTTTGTATTTTTTTTTTTTTTTTTTTTTTTGATAAGAATATTTACCGATCATGAAATAATCTCTCGTCACGCAACCATAGTATCTATAACTGTGGTAGGTATATAGCGTCACTTTCACTGATAAGTCTAATGTGCGGGTGTAAAAACCCGTTCTAAAAAAATAAGGAACTTGAAATAATTTAGAGGACCACTCCCCCAAAAAAAATTTAAAAAAGTGGTACACTGGATAGGAGATAAGTCCCTCAAGCTTCAGCATATACCCACTAAAAAATTTACAACTAAGTAACTAATGATATATAATCAATGGTATTATATGTATGACATCTGGAAAGTACCATCTAGAATGAATTTGCTATCAAATAAGTTCATAACTCCAAAATTTCTATTCGACTCCATCTACTCAAAAAGTTATTTCCAGAGAAACAAAAATAAAAATAAAAATGGAGGTGGAAGCAATTCGCTCGTAAGGTAGGATACTGGTAATGGATAATTTAAATTTGAAAGCAATAATAAATAATTGCATTCTAAAAAATTACTTTAAGCGGAGGTTGGTATAACATATCTAACTAGCAACCACAACTATCAAAAAAAAAAAAATAATAATAATAATTCTTTATATCACCAAAATATGGTATATATAGGCCTCTTATTATTTTAGTAGTACATAGTTACCGTGGTAATTTCATTTCTTATTTTCTATTTATAAAAATTTCCCGTTAGAAAGGTATAGCTTTTTTAAGCTTAAAAAACTACTGGGAAAATCTAAAAATGACCTCTTGAAAATACCATCTAGAATTTTGCATAACCTGCAGTACTTCCCAAAATGTTGCTAATGCGATATTTGTGTATAATCGTATATAGGCACATCATTAATTGATTAACGGTAAACAATAGTGATAGTAAACATTAAATTAGAGTTGAAGATAAAAACAGACTATCATAAAATAAATTAAGTATTATAATTGTGTGGAATAAACAGCTTGATATAAAAAAAAAATGGAAGCACTGAAAATTCTAAAACAAATCGATATATTATCTTCCATGATATTTGTGATAATTATTTCTTATTTTTTTTGCATTTAATTTTCAATATAAATTACTAGATATCAACATTAATACAATTGGTTTTTTTCATATAACGTGCGATATAATATAAACACGTGTTTACAGACGTCCACAGCAATCAAAAGAATGAAACCTCGTTAATACTGTCATGATTGATGTACATGAAAATTAATTTTGTTCAACGACATTTCGAAATGTTTATTAATGCATTATTATAAACCAATATACATTATATATCTAAATTTTTATAATTTTGATTGATACTTGAATGTCAAACGTATTTAACAAATTTTCACGGGCCAAAATAAATACAAAATAACAAAATAGTATTCAAAGTTACTTACCATACTACTCGAATGCTTTTTTTTTACACAATTTACAATTATATATATATATAGGCAGTCATCAAATAACAGAAATCATGATATAACAACTGGTACGATAAAGCCACAAGTAAAAGTAAATAAAAATTAATAATAACGTATCTTTAAAAAATAAAAAGCCGTTATTTCAATATGTACTGTCACGGGGACAAAATCACTCAAAAAATAATATTGCATTTAGGTATAATATACTGAAAAAATGTCCAAATACTTTAAAAAAATTACATTTTGAATCGTATTGGCATTTAATATTGTAGGCACCAAAAGTTACCTGCCCTAATAATAACTTATTATTATTTTTCGTATAGAAGGTGCCATCGATGAATAATATTATATGTTCCATATTATGTATAAATATCCGATATCGTACCGCGGAGGAATGGTAATTACCTATATACTCAGTGCCGGATCTAGGGGGGGGCGAACCGGGGCACTTTATAATGAGGCGCAAAATGTAAAAATATTTAAACTTTTCGTCTCGTTTTTAATCCCTCACTTAATTTTTAATAGGAATTGACGTTTTTTTTTTTTTTTTTGCTTATTAAAATTCAAAAAGGGGCGCTACAATTATTTTTTTTTGCCCCGGGCGACAAATTCTCTAGATCCGGCACTGTATATACTTATCAAATATTATGCATGCGTAGGTATATAATATAGTGTACATCAGGGTCATATGGCCCAAATTCATAAACGATCCTAAGAAAAATCTTAGATTTATTTTGCCTAAAACAAGAAATTGGTATTCATAAATGGCACTTTAAGATTTTTCGAAGTTTTTTTCCTGAGAAAAATCTTAGTAAAATTAAATCTTAAATAAATCTAATATTTTGGTATTCGTAGACAGATTTTAAGAAAAATCTTAGATATTTCTTGGTCAATATTTATAAATAGTTAAGGTACCTCTAGCCCTCACTTAAACAGTACTTAGGTGTTGTAGTATCTGTTAAAAAATTTTGTGTTTTGTTGTTTCACGTTTAATATTGATAATATTTATTTATTTAATGGTTAATATTATAAAACATGAATGACTGCGATTATTTTGAAGACGATTGGACGGATTGGTTCGATAATATTATTGTTTGTGTACCTAAACGCTATATACGGGATGCAAAAAATCCATTTGAAATGTAAGATTCTCATTTATGAAAATAATAGTTCAGTTTATAATAATAATAGTGAATAGGTAACCTAATTCCACAAATATAAATAATTGGTAGGTATACAACAACCTACCTTAAATACCTACCTAATATATTATTTAGGTACCTACCTACTAGTATATATTGTATATATATATTATATCAATACTAATTATCTAGTAATGAATTAATTTGGTATATTATATTGAATTCCGGGTATACAGATACCACAGTTTTTCTGTCGTTTTAAATTTCCTAAAAACTAAAAATTGTGTTAAATGTAATTATGCCTATGACCTATGTGGACAATAATGAATTCATTCAATGTCAGACTTAATAATTCCCTATAATTATCTAT